>JAGDQP010016015.1:22878-41402 GCA_022664845.1 Lepisma saccharinum | reverse complement strand
GATGTTTTCAACTAATCAAAATAAATAAATAATAATAATCTGACCCACTACAGTGGTATTGCCAGGATTTTCAGTTTGATGGGGGTATAACGCAAATATTTGGAGGGTGTAAGTAGAATTTTAGGGCTTCTATTGATTTTAGCCGTTAAAAAATTAATGCTGGAGGAGTGGTGAAAAGTAGCAGTTAGTCCAATCCAAATTGTCGAGCACCCCACCACCACCACCAACAACAACAACTTTAAAAAGTTTAATGTTAGACAATCGATAGAAATCTTGCAAACCTCTGATGACACCCACTTAACTTTGGTTTCACAACCCACTCACTCCAAAATGCATTCGGATTCAGCGCATTTCAATCACGAAAGACACACCAAAAAAGAAACATAACTTTTTTCTTGTTGTTAAATGTTATCAGTCAGGATGGCCGGACGTTAGGCTCGAACCGAGGACCTTTCGAAAACGAACTCAATGCTGTACCAAGTAAGACACTATCGGTTGGCATGATAGGGTAAGGAAGGATGCCTGTGTGATGCGCTCGTACATGGGGTATGTGGAGGTAGCTCTGCACATATTCTCGACAGACGGCACGAAGTGAGGTGAGGTGAGCACTCCCAGGTTCGACTGCCTTTACCTTCCAAGGAAGCTCTGGTATCCAACAGGATAGGAGCCTGAGTGCACCTCAGAGCGCCAGGCATGGGAGCACTGAAGAAAAGTCTCCTGCGCCCTGATCCGGATTTGAACCCGTGCTGCTCAATTCGTAAACAGGTAGATTTAACTAAATAAGTTCTAGGTTTTCATATGCATATCTTTGTATAAGTGTGTGTGTGTGTGTGTGTGCAATTTCTCAATTGGAAAACACATCTGAAAATGATATGATTGTCGTAGACTGATGAATGAGCATTACAAGAGTTGCTGTGTAAGAAGACCTCTAAAAGGTTCGCAATCTCCCCACGTCGTCGCTGCTGCTACTGCAAATGAGACAAGTGGTAAATCCGAACAAGCGTAGAAGAGACCATTAATGACATCCCAACGCACGACAACTCTACCAAGCTCTAATTAACGTTGGGTGAGAGAAGAAAAAAGAGGAGTCTCATTTCTTTTTATAACTCCTTTCTCATCACACACACACAAGAAGGTGTGTCTCCCTTAAAACACTTCTAGTTACACCGAAGACTAGAAAATCTTTATCAACACTGACATTGCTTATTATTCTGTTATAGATCTGTTTACTGTAGGCAACGATTTTGTGGTCGAAATATTTTTTCTATTGCAAGTTATCGCTCATCTACGTACCAATATTTTGCCAATTGAATTGGCAATTTCCTGTTTTATTTCCATTCCCTCGAGCACTTGCTGAAGTTGTTTTAAAAATGTGTATTTACATAAAATAAATTATTTTAAAAGATGTTCAAACATTACTCTGAAGCTCAGACGCATCATTACCAAGAGAAATATTTTACTGTTGGTTTCCGGTTTTAAAGTCAATTGCTAACAAAAAACGTTCTTATAATCCCGTTTACTCATTCTGTCCGTCGGTATACTAAAAGAAATCTTGAGGAACCACAAGGAGAATGGAGAGGTAGTTGAGGTGTCGTTCGAAAGGTCTTAGCTAAGCTAGCTCACAGGTTCCGGAACCATCTTGATTGGTGCAGTTGCCAAACTATTTGTTTTAAAATTCATTTTTTTAAATGACTTCCATTGCGTAATACCTATCCGCACCAAAGTCGGCATAACTATTTGGCATAATAGCAAAATGCTGTGAGTGTCCCCGTCGCTAAGTATCCCAGTTGTCAACCTATTTTATACAAATGAATGTTTGTGTGTCGTTATGCTATCAAGGGACTCTTGGAGCCTTTTCGAGTGTTAGCAGAATGTCATTGCTCACTTGTTATTTATATGCGTAAGTCCAGTTTGATCCGGTTTACTTCTATGCGTAAGTCCAATATCATCCGGTTTATTTCTATGCGTAAGTCCTATTTCATCCGGTTTATTTCTATGCGTAAGTCCAATTCCATCCGGTTTATTTCTATGCATAAGTCCAATTTCATCCGGTTTATTTCTATGCATAAGTCCAATTTCATCCGGTTTATTTCTATGGGTAAGTCCAATTCCATTCTGTTTATTTACGGAATTTTCCATTCAACTATTTCATTTCTATCTTTGAGTATGATATAGAACTTCTAGTCTTAGCCGGTATTACCTAGAATGATATTGTTTCAGACAGTCGAACAGACAGACAATACTAAAATAGAATTTTAAATTTCAATTTCAGAAAACGCCACACTACAGGGACAAGTGAAAATACCAAAAAAAACTAGACAGGATTTTCTCTCGGATACAATTGAAACGATAGACAAGATTTGGCTAAACATTTGAACAGAATAGACGGTAGCTGACAATCTTAAGATAGAGGGATCTAAACATTCGGCAAACTAACATGCAGACCAAAACATAGGAATTTCTATATGCAAGCCATCTTGTGTAGTTAGCAAAACAATGTTACGGGTAAGGTTTTTTATTCTTTAAATAGCGAATTTAAAATATACGAGACTTTCGCGAAAATATAGTGAAAGTTAATTGCAAACTAAAGTACAAAATAATAGATTGAAACTTTCTTTAGCAAAGTTCAGCAGAAACCGGATATTTTAATTTTAAAAGCCAAAACTGCTTGATCCATCTGGCGTCTTTTCACTAAATAGTAGTTATGCAGGTTTAATATTGTGGATGAAAAAGGAAAAAAAGATGGTCTACATTTAAAATAACTTCTTTAGTAAAAATAAAGTTCTTCGATATTTCTTATTTTAAAAGAACAAAAATATAAGTGCCGTTTGTAAATTTAAAATTACATTTCTGTAGTTAGAACGCCTTAAGGCCATAGGTTATCAAGTGTAAATGACGTCTCTCGGCGAGCACTATCCCACAACGAGACAGAATGAGTTAGGCATCGGCCAAGGCCTCTATGGAAGTTACTTCTCCGTTATTTATCTAGCGAGACTGAGAAAAGATCTGGAACCCTCAGTCGCCATGAATGGCATGAGAAGAACTAGCATCAGTGCCATCAACCCAGTTCCTATCCAAAGTCGGAGATCATAGCCACTGGACCATGAAACTCCTGTCGAAACTTACCAAGAAATTTTCGTTAACAGAATGGGCGTCTTACCAAAAATGATTAGTTAGCTCTTTTTAAGTGCAAAGTTCCGAGATGAAGGTTGCAATAATGGAGGATGAAGTATGTTTGAAACATTTAAAGTCATTCTGAAATGACTGGGGGGGGGGGGGCAAGGACCCCCATAAATCAGCCTATGGGTGTTGATAATTTTATCTCCCACAGTTGGCAACCCAACCCACACCGCAGCACTCCACTCTAAAGGGATCTCCAATGACTGCTGAATATTTTGCTTCGCTCAGTGTTGTCAGGTGGAGGGAAATTTCCCGAGAAACGGGAAAATCTGGCTCCAAAAAAGATGAAAGGAAAAAAAAATTAAAAATCGGGAAGTTTTGTTGCATCTTTTTTGGCACATTTAAAAAAAATCCATTAATTATGAAAGGGAAATTTTTACAAAAAGCGGGGGAAATTCAGTATTTTGAGGGAAATATTGGGACGGGAACCTGACAACACTGGCTTCGCTAGACAACTCGTTCTCTGGACCTTGCAATTAAAAAGAGTAGGTCATTTTGAGTGTATGGCAACTTATAAGACGTTCATTGTGTCCATATTTTAAGTGGATTTCGAACCATCTGTGTCCATACCAGGATCAAACCTGGTATTCTTTGCTGAAAAGGAGATAAAGGAAATAACTCATTCAGTGGAGACGTTATTACTGGGAACGGTGATTGCAAGAATCACACAGTACTTGAAAAAAAAACACTTTATACGTGAAAGCATTAGTTACGCATCAAGCATGTTCACATCTGTTGTTGCACCGAAACATTGCAAATAATCTTTCTGAGAGGAAAAAAAAACGCATAACAAAGAAAATAATGAAGTAGTCAGTCATTTAGCTATGGCATGGCGGGAGCCTCTAGAAAACAGAACAGCCGTGTCAGCAATGGAGCTTCCACTTTCACAAGCTTTTCCCAGAGACCGACTGCAAGCAAAGTTGTGTCCCAGTGTGGGCACGTCTCATTAGGCAACGCTCTGTGCGGGCTAGCAATTAAAATTGTCAGTGCTGCTGTTTTCGGCCTTACGTCATTAATGAGAAACCGTAATGAGTCAGTATATTAGTGGATGAAAGAGAGAGAGAGAGAGAGACGGGGAGAGGGGAAGAAGACAATCAGTACATCCCCTCCCCCCTCTGTACTCTATCTCTGTCCCTGTCTGGTTCTACTCATTACTGGCAAATCGATTATTGTAGTTTCGACCGTATTGTTGCTACATCAGTATTAAGTCAACACTTGTGTTTTTGCACAGGGTGGGAAACTAGCGAATAATTATTGTTATGCAAGATTAATGAACTCATTTTCTGATGACAAAATGAGGAGTTGCACAACATTTATTACTAAAGTAATACAATCCATAAAATACCAGTTTAGATCAACAGGTAGTTGTTTTATAAGGGGACTGATTGGACGTGGATAGTTAAGATTACTGGTTTGTAATCTGCGACCGGTAAGCCACAACAGTCCCGTGAAAAGTTTATGTGCTGCCCACGGTACAAACTACTATATGCTACCGCTCGTTCACGTGATATTTATCCTCCTCTTCTTTATGGAATTAAATTTATTTATGGCCATCAGACTCTCCTTTTATTATTTTTAAATACGAATTCAAGAACGTGAAATTGGTTCAAGCAGTTTAGCATCCAGTGTTGTTTCTTTTGTGCTCATTTCTTCCATTTCATGCTTCTCAACGTGCAAAAATAAAGTCGACTCCAGAATTAATGCATATTTTCTGTAACGTAGGCGAGTAAACAGAATACGGCATTTGATCAAGATAGTGTCGTGAAATGGAAAACATAAGAGATAATATTTTTCATAGTATTTCCACTCTTTTCCGAACAATACGGCTCGCGAATTTTTAACATTTAACCTGATGTGTACCCTGAAACTGAAAAGGTTGCCGATCCATGATTTAGATTATTTCCCAATATGCAAGCTCTTTCCTGCGTGGAAACAAAATAGAATTATTTGTTACTGGGTTGACTCTGAATCGAATCCAGGTTTTTCACTGTCGGCACCTGTCTACTAATCGAGGGTCCTAGGTTCGAATCCAAGTCATTCATTCA
Organism: Lepisma saccharinum; assembly: GCA_022664845.1. Classification (NCBI taxonomy): domain Eukaryota; kingdom Metazoa; phylum Arthropoda; class Insecta; order Zygentoma; family Lepismatidae; genus Lepisma; species Lepisma saccharinum. Next base: position 36,177 of record JAGDQP010016015.1, on the reverse strand, counting down.
CAGTGATTATTGTTTTCGTATGCCTTGACAGATTTAAGTTTTGAAAACATGTGATCGTTGCCTTGGCAACCACTTTTCTCTGTGTATTTTCAGTTACATTATGTAAGGTCTTCATGTTAAGGAAATAACATCTAGGTTTAATTATTGCTTCATTGATTTGACTTGTTTTTCTGCGCTTTAATTTAATTCAATTTGATTTGATTTAATTTTGCTCCTACAAGAACTCAGTGTAAGTCCTTTGTTACTCATCACAAATCTGTTCTAGTCTAACTCCTGTCACACTTTTCTCCAAACATATCAGTGCTTATGATTCGATCGCACAAATCATCATAATGAAGGAATGTCATGTGACAAGGAAAAAAATCACATGGTGTTAGGTTTGGTGACCTGGGAGGCCAAGTGCGATAGCTTAGATCTGTATTGCTACCGTGATCAATCCAGTGGTTTAGTTAGTGCTTTTGTGTGTCAGTAAATCTACGATTCCAAATAAAACTTGGAGAACTTCGCTAACAAATGATGGATGTCACGACAGTTCCGACATCGTCAAACTCGACACAACCGAAAATTCTAATTTTAGCCGAGCAGCGCTCTGAATCATCTCCCAATGACGTAAAACGACGTTTCTATTAGTAGCACATCTGACGTTGTTGGAAATATCGTACATGTCAAACTATGCACGCCATTTTATTACATTACTAACACTTACTTCATACTGAGCATAACTATGAAAATGTTTCCCTCCATCTGAAACAGGCTCCACTTCAATCCAATCGTTTCTATTTTGTTTATACCTAAATAATTAGAAGGGTATTTACAATCAAATAGTTTCGATACATTTATGTGTCAATATTTGAAGTAATATCTGTGGTGGTACTCCCATATAGCAATTTTGATCTAAAAATAAATCAAGTTTGCTTTGACAAGTGGGATAACGTATTGCAAGATTAGCAAATCAAGCCAAGAAGTCTTAAACAAGTTTAAATCAAGCAGTCTAGAAGAATCAAGGTTGAAGTAGCTTTGACAGGACACGAGAGAATAATATACTTCTGAAAGAGATATAAAAACGTTACCTTGAATGGGAACCGGACCGAGGTTTACTGGTACATTAATCCGAAGCTGTAGTCACCAAACCACGGAATCACATTCCCTAGATCGCTTTCCAAGCGCGATTTATACTTAGTTCAACAGATCACAAGATAATCCTGCAGTAAAAGGTTGGCACAAGCTAGCCTACGGCGGCGAAACAGTTCTGGCACTTGATGGGACTTCACCGCACTGAAACGACAGCGAAAGCACAACGAAACAAAGTTCAAATAAATAACAAGTCTTGACAAGCTTCCTCGCTTAACTGCTTGTTACAACAAGCTTGAATTACGCTAGTTACAACAACCAAGCCATTAGGTTGTTTCCAATAAGTGTGTTTTATGTATACTTGTTTATTAAGTTCGAGTCAATATCAAATTTGACAAGCGCAAAGTAAGTGACTGACAACCTTGTTGCAAGCTGGCATGCTATCTGTGTCAACAATGGTTTAAGACCTACATGAATCAGAAACATTAATTCTTTCATTGTTGCTAATGATGATGATAGGTGTTCTGCCCGGATGTAAATTTATGAGCTGTGATGGCTTGCTTTTCTCGGACCTACAACTTAAAGCGGGCGCCAAAAACTCACTTGTTTTCCTATAGGATATCGAGCCCGCTATTCCTTGCTAATATACACAGTGTATTCGTTCATGATATCAGTTCTTTCAAAAAGAGACAAATGACCGAATAAATAGAGTTTGACCATGAAAATTTAAAATTGAAAAAGTTTCCAACCCCTGCTGTACACAGTGTCTGTCCAAACATAATGAATTCTATTATTTGCATGTGTCTGTATATATATTGGCTGCTTACTTTTCTTTAAGGATTTACTTGGTGGAGTCAGCTGCGTCCTTCCCATTCGTATTCTTGTACTTAAAACAGGTGTACAAAAATTAGACAGAGAAAGGGTTGGTTGGGGGTTAAGGGGAAATCTTCAACGGAGGATGAGGAAGAGAGAGATGGGGTAAAAGGAAAAAAGGGGTGTAGGAGGGGGGAGAGATGAGGAGGGTAAGGGGTGTTTGCAATTTAAAGCTGTTCGCTTGGCCAAACTCCATATTCAAGCCGTTTACAAAAGCTCGTTAGCTTTAATGGGCACTGGGTTGTAATGAGCAGAGTGTATAATGAAAACAATCGAAAAGCCATGTGATTGGTGGAACAGATAGGGAAAGAGTTTTTGTGTCTACAGCTGGGGCTTTTGTTCAATCGCATAACATACACACAATTATATTTCTACAACATCGTACATACACCTCCCTGCTCATTAAGGTATTCTCTGTCATTTGGAATTTCCAAAACATTCTCTCCTTCTAATGGAAACTACATAAACAATCATTATTGGACAGCACTGTAGTCTCCAGATAATGATGATGGGGTTTCTGCTAAGGTTTCTGAGCGGTGTGAACCGATGATGATTTGCCATTGTCTTTCATCGGATGAATATGACGTCGTAAGGACGGGATTTGCAGTTTGACGTGGGTTGCGAAACAAAGGCAATGAGAGTTACCGCTCGCTCACAGGGGCACTGTACTCTCTAGCAGAGCTGAAACGGGTCATCGGGTCTAGTTTCGGGCAGGGATTCTGCCAGGATTTTCAGTTTCGGGGTATGAAGTCAAAATTGGGAGGGTGTAAGTGGAATTTTGCACGGTTTCTATCGATTTTTCATCGTAACAGTTTTAAAGTTAGGGGTGTTCTCGAGAATTTAGGGGGTCACACTCGCACAGGGGGGGGGGGCTGGCGGAATGTTTTGGACCGGTCCACCGGGTCTATGCTTGGGCTCCGAACCACTTGTATCCCCGCCGGGAATCAAAACCGGGACCCCTTTATTACAAAGGAACGAGCGTTACCATTCATTCACAGCTGACACTTCTCTCCAGAATTCACTTTAAAACAACAGATAGATAGATATGAAACCATATAATTGTTAATCAAACGATAGTAGTCCATGATATGGGAATAGATGCAGCATGGAATCAGAGAGAGTTGGAAAAACTGTGGGGAAAAGTTTGTAATAAAGCACTCGTCTTTAATCTGTTGTAATATCATCCTCATAGCATATAATAAAACTGCCAAATAGGAATGACATGATGTTCTGTTATCAATGCATAAATCTTAAATAACGCAGAGTCATCTAGCGGGAGAAAGGGGCGATCTAGGGAGAAGGAGATGAAATAGGTTTTCCAAAATGAAACGAAAAATGACACTGACATTATGTCACTTACGATTTCCTCATAACTGTCAGTTTAATAAGGCTCTCAGATATACATAGAGCAGGAGAAATGTTACACGTATACACACACACACACACACACAAATGAGGTAGAGCTTTATGTAGAATATTTCTTTCCGATTTCAATATGGCTCACGACACTATTAATAGTACTATTATTGTCAGTCACAGGAACGTACGTTTTCATTAAACGGAAATTTCAAAATGCATATTAATATTTTAGAGAAGGAACTGTTTTGAGATGTAATAAGTCTTATTTCCATCAAACAGTTTATTTTAAACTGCATTTTGATTCGTTATTTGCGTTTGTTCATATTTTCACTACAATATAAGCGAACCATTATTAAGTCTTTTTTAAAATTATTTATAAAACCAGGTTCTTACACTTTTCCAAATCGCAGAGTCCCATACAAAGTAAAATAAAAGTATCATGAATGTTCCGCTGAAAGCGACAGCTCCTTTAAGATAAATTGATTCCCTCTTCATACTTCGAGATTTTATGATTTCCTCTTTAGGCTTCAGAGCAAGGGTTCCTTATAAATCGCTATGGAATTGATTTTATTTTCAGACTTTTAGGCAACTTTGGCTCAGGCTGACAATCGCTATGTCAGTCAGTCTGTCGGAAACTTTTTACCCGGGAACTATTAGGGCTGCCGAGGTGATTGAGATGTCGTTGGAAAGGTCTTGGTGTGACGAGTTCAAACCCGTAAAGATAATCTAGATTGGATGAGTGGGTTCCGAGATATAGTGGTACCCATTTCTCCCTAGTAACTTCTAACTCAGGAACTACTAGGGCTAAGAGGTGGTAGAGATGTTGTTGGAAATGTCTTGGGAACACGATTTCCTACCTGTATAGGTCATCCAGATAGGAGGACAGTTGCTGAAGCCTTACATTGGTGCATGTCAACAGTCCCCCGACTTGCTTGTTTGTTTTAGCGTATGATTTACGTATCTTTCTAAATACGATAAAAAGATTGTATTAATTTTCTCCCTCTCCCTCTCCCTCTAACTCTTCAAATATATCCAGAATTGAGTTTTGGTATCTTGGTATATAATGCCCCAACCAGTTTCTTTTCGTCTTCTTTATTAACAGCAATATTGCCGGCTTCTCGCGTGTACTCTTCGTAACTTCATTGTGTATCTTCTATGTCCAACAGATTTTCAGATTCTCCTCCTTGCCCACATTTCGAAGGTTTTTCAGTTTTTGTTTCATCAGTTTATTTTGATGATTTTGATTGACGTCACAGTTCAAGTTTCGAATTCATACAGAACGTTTCGTTAATCCTTTTCTCAACTCTTTGTTCATCTATGCACAGAAAAATTATTTTCTAATCAATTCCACTTTTTACATGGAATTAACAGCAATAATAATAATTATTGTTAAGTATGAGAAAATAGCCATACTCACACCATTCAGACACTCCTGGCCATGACAGCCCTTGTTCCCCGTACTATGCTTCCAATTTCTGCAAATTTCAGCTGGTTTTACCTTTTTCTTCAGCAAAAATTTGATAATACACCGCTGGTCTAAAACAGCTCACACGATTCTTTCTGTCATTTTGCTTATACTTCTGCGTATGCGCCCTCTATATCAGAGCAGCTGCGCGAAACTCACAGCCAGAACTGAAAAGGGGATGGCCCGGACGTAGGTGGTTCGGCAACCCGTCCAGAATCTTGACCCAAATGATTGGATTGAACCGGTTTTCATCCGAATAACAAGACTGACTCAGTAAGCCAGTCAACCCAAATCACCAGACTTATTCTATGATCCGGAGACCTAATGATTAAATGTTGACCCAGTGACCCAATTTTGACCCTGTATTGATTCGATTTGACCTGCTCTTGTTTCTGTGGCTTGAATCAATCCATATTTTCATATTTATGAGATTCAAAAATTCTTTCGGAATAGCCTTTCCGAGAAAGGAATTGCACTCTTTTCATCTTTTCATATGTTGTTACTATCGTTAGGAACTTCTCGGTGTGGTAGGTTTCGTGCTCTGGGGGGTTCAGTAACGACGGATCAACCTGTCAGGTCGGTTCCCAAGCATAGACCCAGTGATCCGTTCCAAAACTTGACCCCAATGATCCAATTGATCCAGTGACCGGTTTCAGCTCTGGTCACAACAATAGTACATCTATCAGTAGCAGGGATTGCACCAGGATTTTCGTGTTTTGGGGGGAGGGAGTGTTAAGTCAAAATTGGGAAGGTGTAAGTGGAGTTTTGAAGCGTTTCTATCGATTTTTGACCGTAAGTAATTTTAAGTTAAGAATTTATGGGTGACACCCTCACAGGCGGCCTGGCAGAATCACTGGTCGTGCTCCAGTAACTCTTTCTTTCCTTATTCCAAAAAATCTCGGTTAACCTCTAACCGCCCTCGCAGTGCGATGTCCTTTCTGCGGCGATGAACTTGTGAGTTCCGTAAGACATAGAGTTAGTTAATTGGTAGATTGTGCGTGTTTTAATACTTGGGCAATGTTCCATTGTCCATTTTCTCGTGATATAAGTGCACACACCATTTGCATTTCGAATTTGACAATTGAGTTCATTGAAAAAAAAAACCAACAACAATTTTTTATTTGTATATGGGCCAGTCTAGTAACTTTAGACTTCGGTCCGTCATGATTCGCCCTTTAGCCATTAAAATCCACTCACATGCCCCTGCCGGGACCAAACCCGGGACTTACTCGGCCGGCTTGAGTTCATTGGAATTAGATATATTCGTTAATCTGTCGAATTTCGTATATTTTTTCTAACATGCTAATTTTTATAATTATGTGCCATCCATTTTAATGTATTATATTTTTGAACTTTTGATACAAAATTTATAATAGCACATGAATCTTTTAACATGATTTTTTCTTTATTTCTCTTTAGGGTGGTGTAATTAAACCTCCCCGGAAGCTGTGCGGGTAAGTTATTGCTTTAATAATTACTTTTAATCATTTTCATTTTGCTGGACATTGAAAGAATTCAGGCATTTTGACTGAGGTTAGTGCGCTAAGGCCTAATTTTAAGTTTATCAGCCTTTGTTGACTGCATTGATCATACGAATCTCTTCTTGAATAACAGCCGCCTGACGGACCGTAGTCTTATATGAGTGTCGATCTAAAGAGTTTCGTTTATTTATTCATGAATCTTATGGTTTGCAATCGTTCTTATTTTATAGGACACGTCCTCCCTTTAGAGGACACATACTACTTTTAGAGGATATATCCTCCTTTTAGAGAAAATTATCTTTCTTTTTAGAGAATATAACCTTATTCTAGAGGGCATATTCTTTTAGAAAATATGTCCTCCTTTGAGGACATCCTCATTTAAGAGGATAGTCTTCTTTTAGAGAACATATTCTCGTTTTAAAGAACATAACCTTGTTTTAGAGAACATATCGTCCTTTTATAGACCACATCCTGCTTTTAGAGGACACATCCTTATTTTATAGAATATATTCTCTTTTAGGGGTAACATCCTACTTTCAGAAAACATGTCCTTTTAGAGGACACGTCCTCCTTTTTAAGAGAACATGTCATCCTTTTAGAGAGTACGCTCTCGACTTCTTATGTCATTTTGTCCTCACTTCTTTCTTAAATTATCTGAAATGTCCTCCTTTCATAGTGATGTTTAAAAAATCTGCTATTTCAGGAAACGTGCATAGAGTTTTCCCCATTGATTGGCGCTCAGTGCATTAAGGAAAGAAATAAAATATTTACTGTGTCAGTACAAGGAATCATTATCATCAAGTACAATCTGGAACATTCAGTTGTTGAGATATCCATAAATGTTTGATGAGAAACTTTTCTCTAACAAAAGATGGTAAACATGACAGTAACCTCAAATAGTGCTCACTCAGTGAAAACAAATTAAGAAAAAAAATCCGAGAAAAGCCAGATAATCTAACTACATGGAAATTTCCAGTAATTTGACTGATAAAGGCATTCAATTTTCAGAGTCACCAAGAGTAGAAGTAAGCCTCAACCAGGACACGAAGGCGGATCATTCAGTTAGGAGTCCAGCATCTTATCTTCTGAAGGAAGCTATTAGCCATAAGCAAACCCAAAATCCATACAATTTGGGAGTTTCAGCAAAGTGTAATTCTTAGCGCAGAAAGCTATTGCTCATCCCACCAGAGCTGAAACAGAGTCACTGTTGATCAGACAGTGACCCGAACATAGGTGATCCTACGACCCGGTTCGAAACGACCAGAATGACCCGGTCTGAGAAACATAATTAACTGCGAATTTTGGTGTCGTATTTTTCGTGCTCTGAGGGTAACGTCTCCGGTCTTGGTCACCCCTGACAGAAATACTGTTCAAACGCAAAAAAAGTAATTAAAAACTCTGTTTTGTTCTCCGGGTTACCGGGTCGAAAACTGGTCATCGGGTCTGAAGCCTAGACCCGGTGACCCGGTCAAAATCTTGACCCGATTGGCCTGGTGATTCGTTTCAGCTCTGCATCTCACTAATAGCGCGAAATCTTTCATTACAAAAATATACATGTTACATTTTGGTTCGAATTATCGCAGATTTCAATTGTTATGATACAGTGTCCTCGATAATCCTGGGCATCTTGTGAAGGTAAAGGCGGTCGAGCGGGGGACTGATCATCCCTCGTCAATTCGTACCGTAGATCAAGAAAATATGGAGCACTACCTCCACATCCCCCACGCGTTGTTCACGGCGCGTGCGTATCGCACAGGGTATAACTATACCCTTTTTTTACCGTTTAAATGCATCCCTACATTTAAACTTTCATTAGCTGTCAATAATACTGATATTACAGTAGTTGCAAATATACTGTTTTAATTTTGGAAAAAAAAGTGCTTTATGCTTGATTCTTTATGATGAGATATTTAATTAATAATTGCCAATTAAGTCATTACACATGCACAAATATTACACAAAGTTATTTATGCAATTAAATATGTGATTAATTAATATTTTGATTATCCTAAAGGGAAATTTCAAAATTGGAAATTTTGCTTTATTTTCCTTGTTGTACGATAACACACAGAACAAGGATTGGCTTTTAGCAATATAGCTAATTTAAATAATTAATTTCGACGTGGTACTTATTGATTTCGAGGAGAAAAATCGTCAGATCAAAACTAATATTGTATAAATAAAATTTAATTGAAAACTCTTTATAACTTCGCTAAGAGCAACACTGTATAATATGTCCTCATTTCTGACATTTACAGCATTCATAAATTGATGTATTAAGTTACAATGTTTACCGTTAGATGTCACTAGTGATGATTCGGTTATAATTTTGTAACAATCTAAACTTTCAGCTAACAGTAGTTGTTTATTAATCCTGGAAATTTTGTTTAAACCAGGTGCAGATGTAAAATTAGCATATTGTTGAAAAGGAGAGATATAACTCGCTGTTTAAAAGAAAACTGTTGATTCGTCTTGATGATATGTATGTAAAATTTACTGGTATTACCTTAATTGCCCACTAATGATCATTATTTATTATTTCTTGCCAATTTCTAGTATATTTACATTATTTAAGAAACGTTTAACTTAATAAAAAATGCATACAAATGCGTTAAGAGGAAATAATAAATATTTTTTATTCAAATTTTATAAATATGTAATTGTGACGCTTTTTTAAGGTCGGCGTGGTAATTAGGTGATTGATTATTGTTACATAGATCTTCTCAGACATGAGCATGTTCTAATGATATCCATGAAAATCTTTTAGAAAATATAAAAATAAGATGGAATACCTTACATTATCATTGTGCAAAAGCTTAAGGAAAACTTTGAAGGTGTGACGTCAAGAAGACTATTAGTTAATAAACCTTTGGCTCTGCATTCGAGAAGTTCTGGGTTTGACCATTTTGGTTGAGGTTGTCTATTGCACCAATTTGATGTGGGGAAGATATAAACACCAATCAGCTTTCGTGTTGAATAAAAACACACTATTATGTTCCTTACTCTAAAACATACAAATCCTGGTGTGTTTTCTTGGATTGATTTCTTTCTTTCACTTTTCCTTCATGTTAATCGTAACAATGACAAGTCTTGAAAAGTCAAAGATCCTTGTGTTTGCTGATCTCCTATACCGTAAAGACAAAAAGACCGAACCGACAAGCAGTTATTTGTCCTTTTTGACTCTTTTTTTTTATCCTCCAATTCTGCTCCACCCTACCCTACAGCTCGACAATTCTTACCCGGAAGCCATTGAAACAACGCAAAGCAATCATCGTTTGGCCTGTGACAGCAGCAACATGAAGACGAACTACGTATCTTGCTTGCTCTATGATGCCTTCCTCATTCTCTTCTTCTTTTAGGATTATCTCCGAAATTGAGATTCATCTCATCGGGAACGACAAGCAAAGTCACATATCTAAAATTGGTACAGGGTACTTCATGAAATTGAGTCTTCTTATCTCTGCCACCTATCATTTCGTTTTTTCCCTTAGTTCTTTCGGTTTCTGTGCGTTTTTTTTTCTTGTTTTTTATACACTCGTGTTTTTAGAAGCTCTTATACAAGTTACTGGTTCAACGAAGAGATTGTTTGAAAGGCTTCCTGTAAATCAACTTCTTTCCCTTTCCTTTTTCGTTGGGAGAAAATATATAAAGTGTATCGAATTCTTTTTCCGTTTTCCTCTCTTCGTGCTTTCGTTCTATCCCGATTCGCCTTTTCATAATGATGATTTTATCGAATAAAGGAGTCAGCATATTAGGTTTGTTTAAAAACTGCTGATCTGGACTGACATACTGACTTCTACAAAATAAATAAAATGCAATTGTATCAAATTAGTTTTATAGTTATACCGTAAGAAAGTTAAGAATAACGATTATTGGGTTTCACTCCGATTGCAAGTCTTTGATCCAGAAGTTACTAATCAAGAAGTACCACAAGGTTCTATGTTAGGACCTTCATTCTTCACCATTACTTTAAATTGCGTAGAGATGACGTCCTATGGATGGGACTCGCAGTCTAAAAAGATTCCCAAATACTATATTCCAATGTCTACACTTGAAATCGAACCCAGGTTCTCTTGATTACAGGACAACAGCGAAACCAGTTATCCATCTGGAACACCTACAATAAGGATAGACAAACAAAGATGTTATCTAAATATGCCATATGACGAGACCAGCAGCTTATTCAAGTATTAAGTGCTATCAGGATCAATTAGGATAAATTTCCCAAGTAGTACAAAATAGTTGAACCAAGGTAGATTATGCACGTGAACAAAATTTTCCCAACGGTAGACCAAACATTTTCGATGTTTGCTTTGCCGTTCATTTGCAACCAATCACTTTCCAAATATGTGTCAATGTCTGGCCAAGAGAAGAAAGTTGGCGTAAACATCTTTAATCGGCTGGCCTATCTGGTAGTAAACGTTGTTTTCCTCAGTCATGCATGATGAAGGTTGAGATGTTACCTCGAACTGAGATCAAGGTCGCCAACTCCTAGTTATTTAATCCAACCGATTTACTAAAAGTTGTGGAGAAATAGTGTGATCTGTTCTTCATCTTTAGTATTATTCCGAATTCGTAGATCCTTCATGACGAATTAAACTCTTCATTAATCCCAGATTTGCTCTTCCCCGGCTCTGGTTGGGGAAAGGTGCGGCATAGAATGTTGGAAAGTAGTCGGCTAGGGCCTAGTTTGTAGGTACTCTCCCAGTATTTGCCTGGAATTATTGAGTAAAAAACCCTGGGTGGCCACTGATATCGTTCCTAGGACCTTCTGATTGCTAAGTCAACGCTCTACCAGCTGAGCTATGACCGCTCAGCTCAAGTATTGTTGGCCTCTCATTCCTCTTCTGAGTACGACTGATGTGTTACGTCTTCTATATCTCCACAAACAATTTCCTTGCATCACTCTTTCCTAGACAGGGCTTCCATCACTTAAGAAGCTAGCATACTCTTCTCCCGTGGGTAATCGTAGAGCGCTCATCTCTGGTACGTGGAATCCTCAGTTCGATCCCGGTTCGTGCCACGTGGGTTTGTAGTGGACAAACACCGTGTGTGTGAGTTTTCTCGGGGTTCTCCAGTTTCCTTCTACTTTGTTCATTCCGCCAATTCTCCCATCATCATCCATACGGCCTCAGCCAAAGTTGTCCAAATGCCTTAAAAGAAACTTCAAATTCATTTCCAGCAGGTAATCAACTTGTATTTTATCTCTACAGAGAATAAAACTAACACATTGACATTTGTGTCTTCAATAGTTACAAACCCTTGATTGGCGGGATCTTGATTCCTGACGTAGTGGAAAAAAGCCCTCTCAAGGAATAAGTACGTATGCGAGGCTACTTCTCCTAGTGGCCATGACTCAGTGGTATAGCGTTGGCTTAGCATTCAGGAGGTCCTGGGATCGATCGCAGCGGTCGAGAATCATGACTTAGATTTTCCAAGAATTTTCCAGTCACACAAGACAAATGCCAGAATGGTACCTACAAAATGGGCTCTGGTCGTCTTCCTTCCACAATCCTTTCCCCCACCGTGTCCTGGTCTGAGCCACACATGCCTGAAAGTCTTAAAATAAATTCAAATTCAAATTCGAGGCTACTTCAAATTAAATGAAAACAACACAAAGAACTCAGGAAACAAAAACACCATGATATTTTGCAGGGATTTTCCTCAGTCTCACCAGGCAAATGCCAGAATGGTACTTATAAAATAGTCCCTGGAAATGCTACTTTCAAACCTCCTCTCTATCACCCTATCCCGTCCTGAGTCTAAGATGCCATAAGGCCATAAATAAACCAATTCACTCATTCATGAACCAAGAACTATGGAAATGTCTGTCGGACTCGCTAAACGATAGTTTAAGCTACGAAAAGTATAGTCCCTTATATTTTCTGTCTGTTTATTTCTCCACACCTCCATTTTTGCTCCAGATTACCTTATAATAATAAACACATGTTGCACGAACAATGAAACTCTAAGCTACTTCTTATTTATGGGGGGAGGGAAGAAGGACAACGTTAAGGAGTAAGGTGGATGTAAGGCTGAATTAAGACATCAGTAAAAAGAAAGAGACAAAATAGACGCTTGGTTGAATGTAGAAGAAGGGAGTCTGTGGAAAGATCCAGGGAGAAAGAGGGAAAGAAAAGAGAGAGAGAGAGTGGAAAAACTCACATCCTGACGGGAAGCGGAAACCCAGGATAATCCCGGTAAATCGTGAGTTTCCCGCCTGGTGATGAGGTTACTTCAGAGTTTCCTCTGTCGGAACTGCGGGAGGAGTTCTCAAGGAAGGGAAGACGAGTTGGAACGCTGGAGGAGAGAAGAAAGAACTCTCCAAGGAAAAGGGCAAGTCACAACCAGCATTTACTATTTCTGAAATGAAAACAGACGGATTAACAACCTTGGGAGTTAAATTGAGAAAAATATGTTTCAAGGCCTTAAGAGTGATCATTTACAAAAATAATTGTAATGAACATAACAAAAACAATTATGAATCCATTTTTCATGGTTCAGTGGTAAACTTCATGGTCTTTGCAACAATGCTGGAGAGAAAAGCTGGTTCGATTTCCGCTTTTAGCCAACTTGAATGAGGTTTTTCAAAGGTTTTCTTCAGTTTCATCAGCGCAATGTCCAGATGGTAGTTAAACTAAGGTCCTGAACCATACTCTCCCTATTCCTATTACCGAGTGAGTGCTCGCAGATGGGCGTCATCCTTTCAACCTATGATCGAAACACTCCAGCAAAATAACTGTAAATTAATAAATTAAAAATGTTTATGAGTATATTCTTTGGTTTATGTTAACTGAAACATGATTTTCGGATGCTTGACATGCTCTTAAATTAGCCAATAAGCCTAGCTGGCCAGAACTAGGAAACTAACTTTTTAGGTGTTTAAAACATAAAAATATATAACTTTTTATGTTCGGAAAATAGCGCAAATATCTGTCCAAAACCGAAGAATACCTTTCTTCAAAATTCAGTAAAAAATACATATGTACTTATCAGTGACACCAGGACATTAGTTGTTTGTAAAGTTCAGCAAGGAGTGACAAATCATAT
>JAGDQP010016015.1:0-22478 GCA_022664845.1 Lepisma saccharinum | reverse complement strand
TTTTTTAACACTGGAGTTATGAAAACACTTTCAAGTAATTTATTAAATTCTTAATCACTTAATGGTAGCAGAAGTTGTAAGCGGCAAATCAGCAATAAATTGGAGAGGTGTTCTCGAAAGTAACAGAAAGAACTTTGCGGCATGGTTTATCCTCTTGCTTTTACTGTGGACGAAATCTGCGTTCAATTCTCTCCGGGTTTTCATAGGCTCTCGCTATTGACCCAGTATTGTGAGAACAATGTGGTCAGGCCCGTAATCTGAGGGGGGTACGATCGCAGCCCCCTAACATATCGTAAGTCGGACCTCCACTGTCAAAAACAACAAATATTTTTAAGATTTGAATAGTAATAACCGCTTCATGCTACACCTTTCTCATGTTTCTCTGTAATTATGTCTGATCGACGGAAGTAGCCACGTTTTGTGTGAAATATTTCTGCTTCTGCTGCAATGTCCCGTATATGTAAGTAGCCTTTGTTTCTACCTTCTTATCACACATATAAAATCCTTTGTCTCCTAAACTTGGGTTCCCCCCTGAGGTTTTAGGCTGGTTACGAACCTGAATGTGGGTCCTACTTAAGAAATAAGTAGTGGACTCTGGTCATAAAATCAGGAAAAGGTGCAATGAAAGTCTTTGAGCTCACCATGTCATATCTAACTGAAGGTCAAATCTAAAACTTGATCTTGAAGGTTTAGACTTGATTTGGACTTGGGGGGTGGGGGTAGTACCGTACAGACTAGTTTCTTAGCGAACTTCAAAATTTGCAGGTCCATTTGCAAGTTAATCGCTCAATTAATTTCAGATTTGGGCTCAGTGACAATGATTTATTCGACCATTCTTGATCTGGTAACTATGAAAGCGGCAGGTCATTTAAATTTTCTTAGTTTTCTCCGTCTAAAAAATGCATCATAGTTTCATGACCAGCCCTTTACGTCATTGTCTTCGGGTCTACTTCAACTTCATTTGAATTTAAATTTTAAGGACTTTAGGAAACTTTTGGCTCAGGCAGGATGGATAATGATGGGCAAATTGCAGGAATGAAAAAAGTGGGAGGAAACTGGAGCACCCTGAGGAAAAAACACCCTCTACGGTGCTTGTCCACCACAAAGCCCGCATGGCGCGACCAGGGATTGAATTGGGAATCCCATGTATCAAAGGTATTTGTGTTACTAACATCCTAAACGAGCTCGTGAGGACGGAACGGGAGGACGGGACCTACAGTTTTAGTAAAGTGGCCTCCGAACCATTCCGTTGAAGAGAACCCGGTTAGAATTGAACCCGTGACCATGAGAACGAGAAACAAGCGTGCTAACCCCTCGGCGATCCCAATGTCTAGCAATGAATTTGTGTTCATTAACAGAACGATATTTATTACCTTCAAATATCCAACAAATACACGTGTTTAGGATGCTTTTGTACGTGTGTTTGTATTCCAAAATGTAATTTTATCTTCTTTTGATGCTGAGAAAACAGCTTGGAAAACGTATCATTTGTTGGAGAGAGAGAAAGAAAAAGAAAAGAGAGTTTTCTTGAAGCTATACGATGTCTAGTCTTCACCCGAGCTAGCGAGCAAGGCGACCGGCTTTGGGATCTCTCATTAGGCCCCTACTTGAGTCTTTTAATTGTCCACTTAACGAGGAACAATCCTAGCGGTCGACTCAGGCCTTGTCTAATTGGGCCCTTCCACCGGCCCCCGCCACCTCCTTAATTTACTCTCTGCGTCCTTTCCAAGAGTCTAATGGGCAAAAAATATCTTCCTTCTCTACCTCTTCCTCTTCGAGTTCCCTTTCCGACTCAGCCTCCTTCTCCTTTTCACCCTCACTCCATTTCACCCTCAACTTTGCACCCCTATCTTCAGCTGTGTGTGCATGTGTGTGTGTGTGTAACAAAGTTCTAACAAAACTGTACCCTCCGTTACCTCATTATGCGGCATCACCAATTTACGCAAAATGGCCGTGGATGGGATGTGAGGTGAGGTGAAGGGGTATATATGTATGTATATTTGTATATGTGTGTGAGTATCTCGAACCGAAATAAACTCAAACACTATACATTTTGCATGGGTGTGCTTATCTGCCTTCTGGTAGGGGGATAATTTCGTTGTTAACAGCGCCAGTTACATTACTAAAACCCTTTTTACAAAGGTTAACCTTAGTTAACTTTAGCAAACGCGTCATCATAATGACGGTCATTTTCAAATGCAATTAAAACCCTTTAAATAGTCTTTCGTTTATGAAAGTTAATGGAAAAGTAAAACTAATGCAATTTATGCAAAAATATTATTAACATTTTAGAGAGAAATAAAATTGCTGTATATATACAGGGTGGACAAAATTTAGGGGCCAATATTCTAGGAACAAAAAAGTTATTATCGAAACCAAGAGAAAAGTTCCTTTGAAGAAATGTAAGAAAAATATAGTTTCGGAGTTAAAGGCGTCCGGATTAAGCAAAGCATCTTCATAAATGACATCATATCTCAATAAATAATGACGTAAGCATTGTTAATTTAGCTAATCACAATCGAAGTTGTACCCAATACATATATTTTCCCAACGTGTTTGATTGAGGGAGTGCCGTAGAGATAGTTTTACAATATGAGAATTTCGTTGTCAAGGAATTAACATTGCACAATATGTATACACAGAAATTCTCTCTAAGGTGAATTCGTCAACCATAAACTTTCTTCAAATTGATGTATTAGGTACACCTTCGGTGATGGTTTGCTGACTTTACAATGCTTATGTCATATTTTTTTCGAAATATTAATTTTATGACGATGTTTAACTCACATTGGACGCCTGTAGCTCCGAAAGTACCCCTTTTCTTACATTCCTTTAAAGGGGCGTTTTCTCTTGATCTGATAAGAACGTTTCCTACCTCGAATACTAACCTCTAATTTATGTCGATACTGAATATATATCGATCCTTAATTTCTATCCACCGTTTACCCTTCTTAAAATATATACAAATATTTCTTCCAGAAGTCTCACGGCCCTGAAAGTAGTGCCATAGACTGATAATCCTGTGACTTTGATTCTCTTCTCGTGTGTTGAGATCTAGTTTACTCTCATCAGTTCCTGGAGATAACTTTGTGCTGAAGTGTATCTTTCTGGTTTTCATCTCTAAATATAAAAATTAAATATATATGTGTATGTTACTTATACAAATCTATCTACATGTGTCCATTGATTTACACCAAAGTTTCCATACGTGTGCATTAGGTACTGGTACAGCTCGTAGAGGTAGCTCTGCTTGTATACTTCTCAGCGTTGCCAACCTATTTTTATAATTAAAACTTTTAAACTGTTTTAAATTCGTTGAACCAAACTTCGCACAAAAATTGTTCGACATTGTAGTTGTGAGTGTTGCCAACATATTTTAAAATTCAATTTTAAATAGCTTTCATTCAGTTAGACGTATCGGTAACAAAGCTGTCAAATATTATTGGACACCAAAGAAAAAAAAATACTGTGCAACTTCCTACCCTTTAGCGGCCCCTGTTCTCAGTGTTGCAAACCTACTTTCATTACCCTCTAATGATAATTGTATGTGAAGTACAGACTACAGTGTTGCAAACTGTCAATAAAAACGCTGGCGTAACAAGCCTATAGATCCTGAGCCTGCCCCAACGCCATCTGTCCGTGTTTGGTAAAACTACGTCCACCTGAGTAACAACTGTGTGGTCAGCACTGCGCGCACCTAACCAGGGACTTACCAGACCGAGTGTGGCCTGATACGTCTTTATTTACATGACGCCCCAATTTGCCTCCAAACGCTGGGTGGACGCCGAAAAGTGGGACTCCATCCGGGAATTGAACCCGGGACCACGCGGACATGAGTCCAACGCTCTAACCACTAGGCTGAGGAGCCCCTGTAAACTCAATAGACCAGGTAAAACTTTGATAGCAAAGTGAATTCTGATCAAATTTTGCTTCTGACCTTTACTTGATGACAGAAAATATATCATGGGATACTAAATACACTTCTGTCCGCACCAGCTCGTAATTACGATCAGATAGTAAATATTGATCACTGACTCAAGGCTAAAAGTTTTGGTGCTCTGAAAAATAACAATACACAGTACTCGTAACGCTCCCGTATTAAATTAGTGTATTCTTTAGACTTGCACTTCTATCTGTTGACGTCATCAGTTGGTCATCTTATTTACCTCTTGGAGACTATTTACTTTTCCTGCCTCTTTTCCAAACCTCGGAGGTATATATATATATAAAATAAAGTGCACAGAATGCGACAGGATGTACGAGGCCTTTTCAAAAAGACCATAAAATTTTCATTGTAAACTTTTTATATAAAAACGTAGAAGAGAACCGACAATCGTGATGTTTATCGGTGTCCTTGGACATTAACTGACACAGTTTTCAAACCTGGTGCTAACCCCAGTAACACAATAGATAACGTTAAGTGAATGTATGTTGAGTTTCGTCGTAAATGTCAGTTACGCGATCGTAAATAGGAACTAAAAGAGCAGCGAATCTGTGTTAAGTTTCACAAATCTTTTACAGAGACCTTCGAACATGTTGAATGAAGCCTACGATAACAAATGTTTGAGTGGAACACAATGTCACGAATGGTACAGACTTTTCAAATTGGATCGAACCTCCCCTTAGGATGACGCAAAATCCAGACAACCGTCGACATCTACCGACTTCTGTCAGGTGGAAATTGTGCAGAAAGTGATCCTTGCAAACCTCATTTACTCATTCATTTTTTTTTCCTTTTACCGTGGTGATGATTGTCCCACCCTCTGTGGCGACTAGACCTTTGTTTTCACATTGTGCCTGTACAACCATTTTTCGGCACCAGCTTTAGGAAATTTTGGGTCAGTATAACAACTCTTCACGTGTCCTCACATGGTTCTCTTCTGTTTGACTGTTAACAAACGTCAGCATGGAAAGGAACAGAGAATACCAGCTGAACACAGATGGTCGATAATGATAAAGCGCTCATGAGAGTAGGCGAGCGACGAATAATAACTGAGCCAACGAGGAAGAGGACAGGGAACTGGTTAGGACATTTCATACGCAGGGATTGTACACTGAGAGTTGCATTTGAAGATATTAAAGAAAAGATGAAGAGGGGTCATTCTGAAATTGATGGGGAGGGGGGGGGAATTCGATCACCAAAATCGAAAAAAGAAAAGTGTCAATTATATTGCCTGTAATTTAATGTGCATTCCTTGAATTTTATTTAAGCTATATGAACTATCAACAGAGTTCAAGAAACATATTTTTAATTCAGTCATTTATTTAGCATGGTCCTTGATCCACGGAGGTGACATCCATTGAGGTGACAAATTTGTTTATTTTGCTCAGTAGAATTTAACTTATGAAAGGCTTGACCATGTGGTGTTGCTTTCAATTAAATCTACTCTATTCGTAATGTTTGTAAAGATAATTCAATATTTCGATAAACTTCAAGATTAAAAGACCATGGAGGTGACAGACAAACAACTATTTCATTTTTCCAAGTTCTAGTTGAAATAAAAACGCACTTGAAATATACTTATACAAACAAAGAATCCTGCAGTTAAAATGGTTTACTAGAGATTGTCTAGGAAACAGAGTTCTGTTGCCTGGTGGGTTTTAGCAGAGGTCCGTAATTCATTCCATGGAGATGACAGCAGAACGTGGAGATAAAACTAAGAGAATTTTAGTAATATGATACATTTATTTTTTAATTTCAATATTTTTTCCCTAAGAATTACAAACCTCTCACTTGTTCAAACCGTGGTTGGAGACATTCCACGGAGGTGACATTTGTATTATTTTAATTAAATATAAAATTTTATTTAAAATAGTTCAGGAGCAAAATCATTTTATGCCTGTCAATGTATACAATCGATTTTTAAAATAACATCTTCCATTTTTTGGGCCAAAAGAATCGAGAGACACGAATTTCCCCTTAATTTCAGAATGGCCAGAAGAAGAAGACGTAGGCAATTTCTTGATAGAATTATAGAAGATAAGTAGGCAAAGGAAAATAAATACAAGATAGGAATTAATGGAGAGGTTTAAGAAGACTTGAAGAAGCTGTCACTTTCATCATTACACTACTGATGCTGATTTTCATTACCATGGGACATTCCAGGAACTTCACAGTTCATTGGAATTGAATGTTTCTCTGCAAGGTAGGCTAGCCAACATACGCTAGTGCAAGGCTGGTTGCCTGTCTATCAGGCGTTGATAAAGCTTGAAAGTGTGCTCCAATTTTTAATATATCGATTAGGTATCGATACTTAAAAATATCAAAACTTCATTACTGGAACTTGTTCATATTTGGTGTATCGATACTTTGATACTTAGTGCAATATATCGATATTAAATTGAAGCCTTGAAGTAAATAAAGCACTAAGAGCCATTTTTTGTAAAAATACAGTTTTACAGGAATAACATTTTATGTTGTTAGACCTATAACATGGAGGGTTACATATCAGAAAGGACTAAGTCAATTCTTTTTAAAACAGTTCCATTGTGCTCCAATTTTTAGTAAGAATTACTGTTTCTATCACTCCAAATTACATAAGTCTGTAGCTTTTATCAACCTAACGTCCAAAGGCCTCAATTATTGTAAAAATAGGTCGGACATCGTTCTTTCCTTACAACCGTGATTTTAAATGCACTTAGTACAGTAGAAAACTCAAAATGTAGTTAATCCGTTTTCGTACGTGACCAACGATGTATAAAAATCAAAGCCCAAACACATTGTTAAGTCTTTCTATTGGATGCTTATAAATGATAAGATGTGTTGTTTTACATGGAAATAAAATTATAAAAACTGCTTTTTATTCGTAAGTTGGAAAATGGCAATTAGTGCCTTATTTACTTCTAGTCTTCAATTTGATATTTTGGTGACAAATTTCGATATTGAGTTTGATATTTTGATATTAAATTCAATCTTAAACGCAGTAGAACACAAACGTCTTTTGAACGTTGATTTTTTATATATTTCGTTGATTAACCATTATCGGTTGAAAAAAAGTATGTTTAATACGTAATGGTACTTAATTGAACTTAATTAGAAATAAGTACGTCCGAAGATCTCAGTATCCAGTTTCACTCTTGCTTGCGCACATTCGCGAAAAACGAAGAGTTTCCTATCATGAACATCCATCTAATCCTTGTGAGGTGTTTGCAGGCGCCATCTTGATGGCTTATTTTAGCAGAAATGGAAAATATTCTCAACAAATGAAGATTTTCTTCCATAATTGGTAAATCGAAAACTGTTTCAAACGTGGTGTAAGCCTTGGTAGTATGTAATTCGTGGGAATAACTTAGTTAATGCCTTCCGAGCCCAAAGAATGCATTTGTGACCCTCTGTATTATTTTGTTCTCTGGTGCTTTTATATGACCGGCAGCTTGGCTCATTGAGTTGACTTCTAATTGAATGACCAGTGTTTCGCTTGCGACTTTCCTTTTAGGCTTCAATAGAGACGTCAACAACTGCTCTGTCGGTCTGTAGATTACTTTCAACTCGGGAACTACTAGGGTTATGAAGGTGGTTGAGCTGTCGTTGGAAAGATCTTGGCGAAACAAGTTCAAACTTGTATCATTCATCCAGATCGCAAAGGTGCGTCCTGTGTTCCGGGCAGATATTCAACTCAGGAACTATTAGGCCTAGGTAGATGTTTGGGGGTGTCATTCGAAAGGTCTTGGCGAGACTAGGCCAAACCCGTATAGATGATCCAGATCGCATGGAGGCGCGAAATGCGGGGGGAGTAATTTTCAACTCAGGAACTACTAGGCCTAGGAAGGTGATTGCAGTGTCGTTGGAAAGGTCTCGCCACATTTGCTTAATTTTTCCAACGGAATATCGATTATCTAAATAGGGTACACATTGCTGAAGCCTAGAGGTAGCTTATATACATTCTCTCGACTGGGCTCTGCCCCACTTTACCCAGCTTTTATTCCCAGTATCCTTGAAAACTTAATGATATCTGTTTTATATAAGTCAAGTTATTGTAAAGTTTCCATGTAGCCACGCTTTTTTAAAGGGATTTTTTCATGTTGCAGAAAACATGTCAATTACCACATTTTCAGCATTTGTTTTTCCACAACATGTAAGTGGCATTAATTCTCCAGCAACTGTTAAAGTAAGATTCCTCAGGATAAAAAGAAATCCTCTTCCTTCAACAAGTGTCAGTGAAACCGACCTTTTTTTCTTCAACCTTTTTTAAAAATCTTTTTTCTTCCTTAAGAACGGCAGAAACTAGACAAGGAGAGAAATACGATGATAAAAAAAGAGAGAGAAAAAAGTGAAAAGTTAGCAAAATGTGTTTGCATTTCCAGTTTAAGGATTTCTTTCTTTCTTTTTCTTTCTTGTTTTTTCTTTTTCTTGGTCGATGTTGAAATACCTTTAAGTAAAGAAATCTCCACTACGCTCAATCTCTTTCCTCTCGCACTATCTCTTTCTCAAAGTCTAAAGTGACGTCACGACATCTTCCGGTTCGTCAAGCTGCACTTTGGTTCAACCTCAAGTGGTGCGTGCTGAGAGTGAAGTTGTAGACTAGCTAGCAGACTGACTGAGGAGGGAGGAACAGCGGAGCTTCAGGATGAGCGGGAGAGGGGTTGAGAAGCAGAGAGAGAGAGAGAGAAAGAGAAAGAGAGAGATGTTTTACTCGCGACCGAGTGGATACAGAACGTAAAGGAAAAATGTCAGTGAACGGGACGCTCTCGTCGTGTGAAAAAGAAAAGAAAATATTCGGGATGAAAAAAAAGAGGATGAAACCGACAGAAGAAATAGGAAAGTGATTGGAGATGACAAATCAGTTGTGGCAAACAGTTCATAGATGGCAGCACTTGTAAAGAAAGCTGCACATTTTAGTTTTTCTCCCTTTCTGTTCTTGCCTTTTATTTTTTTTTTTTGTAAAGGTATTTTAAATCACCTATGACACTACTCGTGAGAATCCACTGCGAACTAGACCTTATCGTCTCAGTGAACTCTCTTTGATATAGAACAGTAGTTTCCAACCGCTGGTCCGCGGAACGGTACTGGATCGTTAAACTATTCTAATGATTCACAGCAAATCAATATATTTAATTAATGAGCACTAATTTTGTTCATTTCAACAGCTCAAATGTGAGGTTAAAGTTTACATTTCGTTTCTAGAACACCTAGAACATGAAAATATGCTGGCACCTTTCGAATGGCAAATAAACCTCTAGCTTAGCGTCATCGTCCCGGTTTTTTGAAAATTTATCCCTACAATTTGCCGGTCCGCGAGTACTAAAAGTTTGAAATACACTGATGTAGATTACACTCAGTTATCATACTGTTATACTAGTTATCAATATCACTCAGAAACGCTTGAATAGAATTACTTTTCTGATGTAGTGCAGAAAGCATCAGATCTATTTGAGAGTAGACCCTGGTTCGAATCCTGTCCATCTGATCTTTTTTATTTTAATTTATTTCAGGAACATTACATTTTCTTCCTTTCTGCTTTCGAAAAATGCTCTGCTTCGCTAAAATAGTTTAGAAAAGCCAGGTTAATCAATTTATTCTTTATATACAACTAGCTGATTTGCCCGTCCGTTGATGCGGGGTGAAGAAAATATGTTGGCAATAGTCATTGGGCATTCACCACTAGTAGCTTACACGTGGCGGGCTGCGCCCTTAACTTGGTAAGTTTTGAGGGCTAAACCCCCTTTGTCGTAACCATACTCTTTGGGGGGCTACGCCCCCATGATGCAGATATGCTCTAGCTTTTACTACTACTACCATCACCACTACTACTACTAATACTAGTACTTCTGCCAAATACTACTATAGTGTTTTAAAACATATTTTATTTACAACAATCCATATTCAAATTTTAAAATTTATAAATTTATTACTGATTTTTTTACAACAATCGAAATTTGAATTTAAAAATCTAAATTCAAATTTAAAAATTTATAATTAATTTATAAACAATCATCAAACACAATTTATTTAAAAGACAACATAATCCAGTTTTCTATGTTTAAAAAATTAAAAAAGGGAAATGTCACCTAATTCCTTCCCAGAGGGCAGCGTTTCAAGGATGTCTGATCAATTTATTTATGTCTGTCTCTTGTTTGAACTTAAACATGGAGACAATGTATTTATTGCATTGTTATAACAATGAAACCATTGTTTTTTATTAAATAGTTTGTGCCACCTCTGGTTTACAAAAATATGATAACTTCCCAACCTAGACCATTATCTACTCATGTGCAAAAAAAATCATTGCAATCTGCCAAGCGGTTTTGGCGTGATGAGGGAACAAATATCGTGACATCCATTTTTATTATATAAGATAAGATAATGAAAATATTGATCACGAAATCAAAACACGAATCATGACGTTCGACACCCAAGAAGAGCATTGCTCACTTCGGGAAGTTACTGCAACGATCCGGTCTTCTAAAAACGGGCTGACCAAGAATGCACTGAAACTAGCATGTGTAGCACGAGATAATATTTTTCTTCTAGACTAAAGCGGAACCTGCAATTTGACGGATTGGTTAGGGTGGTGGTCCACTATACTTCGGAGGATTTCAACCAAAAATATCTGATACTCCTATTGTTTCAATGAAACCCCATACGCGAATAAACCCTGTACGGATTTAAGCTGTCGGGTAAACAGCTTCTGGAAAAATTGAAGAGTCCACTATAAGAAGGGGGAATGTCGCCATTCTGTGAAAAATGTGTTAAAGATGAAAGTAGAATGTCATAAACGAAAACGAATTACATGAGGATGCTAGTTTCACATATAGAGAGTTTGGAAGAATAGGAACACAATATAAACAAGTAAGGCGCATCTCAGTCGTATGACTGTGAACATCTGCTATCAGATATAATATTTAAATTAATTTCTTCGGGACAGACTTTTAAAGTATTGACGTACTATGAGGTGTGTTCAGTTATGCATCACGTATGGAGAAGTTCCTCGCGTAATATCGAGCCCTATGAGGGGCTGTTGGAACTGTATGGTCCTGACAAAATATCAAAGCAGATGGTGGCTTCAATGAAATACTTAAGACATGACAGCACACTCCTAGGTGCCACCAATTAAATTTCTAAAATATGACGTTACACTTCTGGGATCCACCAATGAAATACCTAAAGTATGGCGTCACACTTTTGGGTGTCACGAATTAAATACTTAAGGCATGACGTCACACTCCTGGGTGCCACGAATGAAATACATAAGGCATGACATGACATCATAATTCTCTATTGCCATGAACACCACTGATAAATTTGATCAATTATAAGTAACTTGGCTGGGAGCTGATGGTTGACAGATGAGCAGCCAAAATTCTTATGGATTGTTGAATAATGTGGTTGTGATCCTAAACCCTCATCAAAGAACAGGTTCACCATAAAATAATAACAGGGTTTCGTACGAGGGACATTCAAAAACTTAGTTATACAGCTTTACGCTATATGAGTGGCGCATGCGCAGTTTAGAGTTCATGTCCACTGCTTCCTAAAGAGACAATTTCGTTGTTATACCGATAGGATGTGTATCATAGCAAGAACGGAAAATCGCGCGTCAACTGGAAACAAGAGCACAACCATTATTGCCAATTCTTAGTTCTAAACATTGAGATCATTGTGGAAAACAGCGCAAAACAAAGAGGTATGAGACGTTGAGAGAAGGAATTATTCTGATTCACGACAACGCACAGCCACATACAGTGTGCACCACACAAGTTTTGATTTAAGGTTATGGATGGGAGTATCGCTACATCCGGCGTACAGTCCCGAACTTTTGCCGTGAGATTACTACGTGTTTGCCAATATGAAAGAATATCTGGGTGGATAACGACTTGCAAACGATGACTAGGGGAAAACAACGGTTCTCCAATGATTCCATGACCAAAGAGGAGATTTCTGTCGGTAGAGTATGGACAGATTAGTAGCACGTTCAGATAAATGTTTGCAGCTACTGGGTAATAATGTAGAAAATTGTGTCTCTGTATTCTAGTGCAGTATATTGCGTTCTTCAATAAAAGTTTCCTGATCGGCAATGATACGGTTTAACTTATTTCTTGAATGCCCCTCGTAATTAGATTAGACAGTCCTTCAATGTGTGTGTGCCCCTGGTCACGTGTCCCACATCAACATGGTAATCAAACTCCTGCCATACTAGTTGAATAAGTCAAGCATGTCTGGTGTTGTGGCCTATGGTGCACGTGTTATCAGGCGATGTTGGTACGTAACCTATGTTTTTAATGAATATATAAAGGAAAAATCTATGCTGAGAGATCCGGCGAACGAGATGGCCATAGGTCGTCGCCATTTATAGCACGGCCAATCTAGTGCTGCGGAAGAACAAAATTTCGGACCACTCCCATATTGCTGATTTGGTGACCTGGTTTTCAGCCAAATGACCAGACTGACCCCGTGACTTGTCGCGGATGGCCCGGTGACCCACTCGACTCTGTAATCCTATTTTGACCCTATTTAACCTGAACTTTTTTCCGTGGTTTGAATGAATCAGTATTGTTCTTTTTGCGAGATTCACAAATTGTTTCAAATTACCATTTCCGAATGTATTTTATGTCATTTAGGCATATTTGGTTCGGGTGAGATAGGGTAGGGAAGAGGATGGGGAAAGTATCGGCTAGAGCATAACTTAAGATACCATCCCAGCATTCGCCTGGTGAAACAGAGGAGAAACCCTGGATAATCTCAGTCAGGATGATCAGTCGCGGGGTTTTTGAACCCGCGTGTTGCCGATCTGAAGTCTGCGACGTATAATTTCCAGTCGAGCTGCATTCTTATCTGGATTTAATTTTTAAGTCTCTTAAGCAACATTACCTCTGGCAGAGTAGATGATGATCGAATAATTTGTGGAATAAAGAAAGTGGAAGGAAATGGAAACCACGAGAAAACCTACGAACACGATGTTTGTCTTCCGCAAAGCCCACATATCACGAGTAGGGATGGAACCAACGACCCCAAGCGCCAGAGGTTAGGGCTCTATGATTGAGCCACCATGCCCCTGATATATACGTATGGATTTTCACACATTTCTGGTATAAATCAGTGGTAAATGCTAATTTAATTTACTTTTTCCCAGATCTTGGAATCTGTGATATTACTTTTGAGTATAGCAATAAGTTCATCATTCACATTTCTAATTAAATCCTACATTATAAACTTGAAATACTATGTTCGTTTAATCCTGGAGACTACAAAAACTGTATGGACTGTATAAATGAAAGCGAACTACCTGCCTCTCACATTTCCTAATCTTTCAGAAGATGTTAGCGGTGTCAGCCGTTAAGAGAACGAGCACGGATTTTGATTAGTGATTCTGTAAAAGAAGGGAATGGTTTAAATCCTGTTCATTCCCACCTCCGCACCACCACTTGTCTTTACAATATTAATTTTCTCGTGTCAAGAGCGCGAAGAAGACAGAAAGAGCGAGCAAGAGAGACAAATCCCTAGTGTACGTCTCTACGTGAGATAGAGAGAAAGTCACCTGCACGGAATTATAGAATAGGATGATTTTCTCGGCTTCCTTTGCTTCAAATTAGCGTGTCGTCATTCTCTAAGCGATTACAATGTCTGTCTGCTTGGATTGTAACCACTCAAGTAAGTTATCTCTTGGCAAAAGATGAAGTAACTTAAGAAGACGGAACTCCCGCTGTGGCGGTGGCACAAAATGGAGAACCTCTGTGGATGTTACAGAGTGTGAGGAAGAGGAAATACGAGACAATGACAAGTAAGGAAGACGAAACAGAGTAAATGAAGACAGAAGAAGAGGATGAGAAGGAAACAGAGGGAATGTAGATAGTATTTTGTTAACGTTATTGAATTCTGAAAGGGCAGAACAGCATTAATAAGGTTCAACCAAATAAGTTCTGTTGAGTGGAAATTCATGCTGTGCTAAATACACTGTAAAAAAACAAAATTTCTCATTTGTTCACGGTGTTACGTGAAAATAAATTTATGCACAAAGCGCTTAACACTTAAAGTTGATTTATATCATTAATTATATATATACATGAAACGTAGGACTGATTCACCCAGAGAAGAGGAAGTTCTTGGCAATTCCACTTCTCACTTTTCAAGTGCCCCCCCTCACGCCTTCTCAATTTCTCAAGACATCTCTGTCACCCCCCACACCCTCGCCCTCCTTAACATTAGTAGCGAACACGACTTGCTAGTCTTTCCTATTACACCTCTCCGCCTTTTCTCTTTTGGCCTTTCCGAGGAGTGGAAAACTCGTAGTAGCTTTCTACACCCTTCACCACCAGCTCTATCTTTCTCTTTCTCTGTCTCTCTCTCAGTACGTCATCTTTTCTCCTTTTCGTACTCCTTCCTTGCTTCCTTCCTTACGCCTTTACATTTTAATTCCAAAATCCGACAAAGTTTGGTCCGCCACATTAAGATTACACGAATATCCACTCTCCATAATCCCTCCTTATTAAATTCCTCCGAGATTATGCCAGCACTGATGTTAAGAGCTAGTTTGGTAGTGGTGTGTGTGTGTGTGTGTACGAGAACAGAAAGAGGAGGAGTGTTGGTCGAAGAAAGAGGGAGGGAGAAGCGGACAGAGTACAGAAGCGAGAGAGTGAGATGTGCACTACTCGAATTAGACTTCTGCCATTTTCTGTATAGTGCTATTTTTTCCCGCGTTCAGAAATCCGAAACTAAAAGAAAAAGCTCCAATTCTAGTGGTACCTCGGCGGCAGCTAGAAAATCAAAAGAGGACCAAAGTTATCTAACGTATCTTCTCTATCACCTGAGTCTATGCCTGGAATTCCCCCCCCCCCCAAACATTTTATGAAGAGAAAATGTAATTTCTTTTGTTTAAAAGAAAGAATCACTTTTCTTGCAGGCTCTTCTCTTTTTCTTGGATTCGTTTCCCTGCAAAACGATTTCCCGCCCCCCCTCCCCCTCATAAACTATAATTCAGGATTTCCCAATACTTGGTAGCAAAGTTCCTTCTTCTACTTCTGCTTCTTCTCCAGGAGGGACCGTTCGTTCTTCTTATTCCAGTTACTACCACTACCACCATTTTCCGTACTTTTGGGGGAATTCAAAATATACTGTCGGAGTTGGCGAGAACTTTTCCGTTTTCTGGTTCAAAACTCCTAAATGGATTCTCTATGTTAGTCGGGCGAAGGAGGGATAAAGTAATTATAGGTCTTCGTTAAACAAAACAGAAAAGTTGGCATCCAACGAGACTCTCTCTCTCTCTCTCAAGACTTCTTCCTCCTCTGTAGTTTCGACGCGAATGTTAGAAAATAAAGTCAGATAATCTCGTACTATGTTTCTTTAAAAGAGGTCACGGTGTTACGCAATATTCTTTCTTGGTTTTTATTTATTTCATTTTGTTCTTATGCTGTCTAGGCAGGTATCTTTGGTTTAAGTGCACCGTAAGCCAAAGGGGTGATTTATCGTCGGTGAGAACTTTCTGTGAGCAGAGCTGAAACGGGGTCACCGGGTCATTCGGGTCAAGTTTTGGACAATGTCACCGAGTCCGAGTCAGGCCAGGTCATAAAAAGGGACTTGGTTTCAGCTCTGTCTGGAAGAGGCATAGGAAAAAAAGAGTGATTAGGATCCTTTCTTGTAGGTACAAGATGTTATACATTAGTTCCAAGACTAAGTCTATGTATAGTAGAGGACACACCTTAGCTACATTTAGCCACTATCTTCTTCGAAAGAGTCTCCTTGAACAGCAATCCACTCAGGGGTTCTACCAAATATTCCAGCTTGGGGAGTTAAAACCTAAAATAAGGAGGGTTTAGTTTGTTTTGGTTTGGTTTGGCAGGGTTTCTTTCGATTTTTAGCCGTAAAATACGTAAACTTGGTTTGTGTGTTGGAGAAGTTGCAATGTCAGACACCCCATTGGATATGTCTGGCAGAATCCCTGAATCCACCGCTCTCAGCGCTGTTGACTCTGTTGGAAAACTGCCGAGAGCACATTTAGCACCTCATGTTGAATTTCGTCCGCGGTGTCTAAACAATGCATCTTCAGCTTGAGTTTCAGCTTTGAAAATTAGGAGAAAGTCGTAGGGGACAAAATCGGGCGAGTAGGAGTGTGAAGCAGTCATCATGTTCGTACGGCGCAAAACTCACTCGTTTTGAACACTTTGTGAGTGGTTGCATTGTTATGCTGATTTACCCAATTGCCCGCGTGCCACAAGTCAGGTCTTTTGTACTGAATACAAAAGACCTGACTTGTATTCAGACTTCCACAGACGCCTCAAAGCCTGGTGCTCGGTGACTAATTCACGATTCCAGCGCCAGTTTCAAGTCAATGAAAAAATTCACCTGTGTCCGTGGTCATAAATACGTAATACAGCCTCTAATGTAGACACAACAGCGCCACTCAGTACAGTGACAAAGGATTTTGTTTGTCATCAGGTGCGAGCGCATCTCCGGGCTACACTGTGCTAGTATTTTCTAGAAATAACCTAAGAACATTTTGATACCACTTCGTATCGTTCCGACATTCACTTACGGAATCGAAAAAGATCTGTTAAAATATCCTAAGTTAATAGCACGGAGGTTATATTTTCATCATTAATCTACTCATATTAGCATGATTCTATGTTCTATTTTCAATTAGAACTTTTAAATGACAGCAACCAATCGAAGAAATTTACTTAACACAAACCTTTTTGTATCCGGAAACATTAATATTACGTTAGACATTATTTCCACTTTAGGAACACACAATAAGTGCACATATGAAATACTGTTTTCGCTTGGAGTTAGATCTTGTTTTCTATTGAAAAACACACATTTACAACAGTAAAATTTCGGTCCGTGAACACTAAATCCAGCATGGCCAGCGGCCGAATCGAGAGAAAATGAACGATAGAAATCTGAATACGAATTAAGAGATGAGATGAGAAATTTTGTATTGAGAAAATGAACGAAATTTCAAAACAGAAGTAGATTGGAAGATAACCACAAAGAACACAGTATTTTTAAGAAGAAGAAAATAAATGTGTTGGAAAGGCAAGCAACATCGAATAAGCAGTGTGAAGCTGTATCGTCAACTGTCTCCTGAGTTGGTCGTTCGCCATGTTTGATTTAGGGTTCACGTACCTAAATTTTACTGTTCCAGATGTTTGTTCTTCAAGTGGAAACAATATCTAACGGCAAATGGAAATAGTGTCTCATGTGTGTGCTTCTCGTATATATCTAAAGTGGAAATAATATCTAACGGAATATTAATGCTTCCGAATGCGGTAAGGTTTGTGTTAAGGAAGATTCTTGGATTAATTTGTGTCATTTGAGTGTCCTAATTGAAAATAGTAATCTGTATTATTCGGTTCAAATGACGGGAAATCAAATGAGTAGATTCGTTTGGAGAAACCAAAAGTAGGAGATGTAATCAAGACCGCAAAAAAGATGAATTAGAGATGGATAGCTCACATAGTTAGACGAACAAATGGAAGATGGACGACAAATGCTTATCCAGAGAAAAAAAGGCCAAGAATACAACCAAACATGAGATGTGTACATGAAATCAAGCGTTTTTCAGGAGGTACATTAATTAACACAACAGCTAATCGAGATGTATGGGAAAGGGGGGGGGGCTCATCCAGGATAAAAAATGGGCGATTATATATGATGGGTATTCTGCCCGAAGGCAGCTTCTGACCCAAATGTCCCTGGGCAAGGTGAACCGAAGGTGGCTTACCATTGTTTTCCATCGTATGACGTCTTAAGAACGGGACCTACATTTTAACGTGGACTCCTAACCATTTGTCTCCTCACCGGACCCTTTGATTACAAGGCAGCAAGCGTTAACACTCACTCATAGATACATATGCGAGAACGAGTGTGTGTGTGAGAGAAAGAGGGGGGAAGAGAGGGCATAGTAATCCTTTTGTATGCCTTGGCACGATTTGTATCTGGTCTTGAAATCTCAGTCCACCCATTCACCATCGTCGGACAAGAACACGCAAAAAAAAAAAAAAAAGAGAGAATTGAATGGACTCAGCGTTAGG
This sequence comes from Lepisma saccharinum, assembly GCA_022664845.1. Lineage (NCBI taxonomy): Eukaryota > Metazoa > Arthropoda > Insecta > Zygentoma > Lepismatidae > Lepisma > Lepisma saccharinum. The sequence continues at coordinate 4,511 of JAGDQP010016015.1, read as the reverse complement.
TGGGTGGCTTGTATTTAAGGGGTTCGGGTGGTAGCAACAATCTTAGGATACACGATCCCTCTGAATCTGCCTTAATAACCCCACCCATTCTGCATAACGTTAAGACAAACAACTAACTCCCTTTTCGCTTCCGGTAGGATATTATTTTCTTTGCCTCTACTAACGGTAAAGAAGGAGAAAGGAGGATCTGATTTGATATAAGAAGCAGCGATGCGTGTTGAATGTGAGTATGTCGCGTGACATATGAAGCGAGGTGCTTGTCGTGTCGTGGTCACGCCATCGACCTTCTGGCCTGAAACTTTATGAGGCCTTCAGATGAAAAGGTGGGGTAACAAAGGCAAATTAATTTACATAACGATGGCTACGCTTATTAAACAATTCAAAATAAGCTCGTTTGGAGGCAGGCGTACTGGCGTCAAACAATCGTTGCTAGGAACCTATAACATTTGCTCAGAATTAGCGCCCCTCACCCTTCATCCACTTAAATAAAATGAACACAAATCGTTTCTTGTTGGCGGTGGTAATAATTAATGGGCTTAGCATTCAAAAGAGTTCTCTTATTATGGTCGTTGACACTAAGAAACCTTTAGGTCTGAAATATGAGTCATCTTCGTGGTCTAGATGAACCATCAGGAATACATGATTAGCAAACTCTTATAAATGTATCACGTGAATACTGTTCTCAGCGTACATTTACGTAATGAGGAGTGCTAGAGAATATTTAATTGTTGCATGTTTTGGAGTTTATTCAGGGAAGCAGACAGAAGCTCACGATTATGTTTTCAGTTCATGACTAACAAAATTAAATACAGGAATCATTATGAAACTTTATGAAGGTTTTACACCTATGAAGATTTACAATCATTCAGCACGTATATTGCATATTACTTTTTCTATTTGAATTTTTAATATTATTTAAGGCCTTTAGGCAGCTTTGCCTCAGGCCGGATTGACGATGATGGAAAAACTGGTGGAATGAAGAAAGTGGGAGGAAACGGAAGAACCCCGAGAAAACCTACGCACACGGTGATTGTCCACCCAAAAATCCACATGACACTAGCCGGGATCGAACCGAGAACCCCAAGTACCAGAGGTGAGCGCTCTACCACTGAGCCGCCGTTACCCTTACTAGCTCTGTGAATATAGGAATTTGTATTTGCGCTATTTCTATTAAAGATAGCTTCCCGAAATCTTGAAAATACGTGTCGAAATGGCTACTATCTGAATTCAAGCTGACATTTGAGATTTCTTAGATGATGAATTTATTCTTGCCCTTTAGACATAATATATTGATCATGCAGGGATTGGGTGGGAAAATGATGAGGGGAAAAGTCAACCAGGGCCTAAATTGAAATAACCATCCCAGCACTTGTCTGGTGTGACTGAGCAAAAACCCTTGAGAAAACTCAGGATGCTCGGCTGCTGATATCGAACGCAGACTTCCGAATCTTAGGCTAATGCTCTACCAACTGAGCTACGGCCGCTCGATCTCTCTGATTATGAAGCGATCATGATTGCAATTGAGCCAAACCTATTATACAAAAAAATACTCTCTCGAGCCAAGGATTCTAAGTTGGATCTCCAAGTATTCTGTATAACTAACATTTTCTTAAGGTTAATGTAAAGCAACAAACTCTAACAAAAGGTGGCACCACTATCTCCGCATATCTTTAATGTATTTTTATCGTTGCACGAAATTTTAATACTGCTCCTACAAATTCAAGCCTAAAGAGTTCAAACTTCCATTTAAGAAATTTCATAGCCAATTCAAGAGTTTGATCAATGCCGATTTTTTTCGTTGTTCTTTATTGTTGAAATCACTTGATTGTTGTTGTGAATATCAAAACTTATAACAATGAAGCTCTTTCAACAATGAACGAAAAAGAAAATTAAATATCGGCATTGATCAAACTTTTGAATTGGTTACGAACTTTCTTCCCAGAACTTTCTAGATTTGAATTTGTAGGAGCAGCATTGAAATTTTGTGCAACGATAAAAATACATTAAACATATACGGAGATAGTGCTGCCATCTTTTGTTGCAGATCGTTGCTTTACATTAACCTTAAGTTTTCTTTAGGATATGTGTGCGTGAGGTAACGTTTTGGTTCTACTAGTTTCTGCGATATAAAAGCCATAGGTTGATATTTTCAAAACAAAATCTTTTTGCTAATTTCTGAAGCATTTGGCTATATTTTGACACAAATGAGAAATTTATGAAACAATACAGGTCACAACTTTTCACCGATTAACCTGAATTTCATTCAAAATAATTATAATTTCATTGGTGGATAGCTTACTTTTATGAACTGAATTACTCTTTCTTACAGGACAACTTTTTACATAAAAAATCAACTCCTTCAGCTAAATAACCAAGGAAAGTCCATTGTTAGAATTCTAAAACCATTCGTCAAATACTTTGTACAGTATAATACAAATGATCCATGGAATTATTTATTCTTCCTCCTTGAAACTCTATTCTAGACGCTCAATTCAATAGTTTTCGAACGTTTCGGGTTTTACAGAAAAATGTCAAACTAGTCAGTTTTTCGTCAGAAGGGATAATCTTAAGGAATCACTTCGTAATTAGGTACAAAATTAATTGAAACATAAACAACTCCGATAATGAGGACAAAACTATTATCACCCTTTAGTTGACGTTTTCCCCAAGCCTCTCTGTACCATTATCGGGATCATTTGGTTCCTTCTTAAGCACGGGTTGGTTGGAATAGTTTACCTGTCGTATGGAAATTCTACATCACGGAAAGTTATCAGAAGTAATGCAAAATCTTTAAAATAATGAGCATATTAATTATTTATTATAGACCAAAACAAAGCGCACCCGTATAAAATCAAATATTGCTTTAAGAGAAATCCAAAAAATAAAGTCGAAGTCATAGTTTTCCCCATCCTTTCAGACCAGAAGGGCGTATAACTCATCTCTGCCTGACTTGTAGTTGCTGAAATATAGTGAGGGACAAATGCAGAATACTAAGTGATTGAAAGGACCTGCCGGCTTTAGAGATTGAACGATAGTTTTCCACACCCTTTCAAACCATTAGAAATCTAATCGTGTATAGCTTATCTCTATTTGGCTTGTAGTTGCTGAGATCTAAGGGGGACCGACAGGACAAACTATAATATTTATCCTTCCTATTTACTGACGTTCATCTGGGGGCGCCAACAAGGTTTATTAGGAGGATTAAGTATTGATATAAACTCATAGAGAGGACCCGAACTAAAGCTATGCGGTTCGTGAAAAGTTTCTCTATTTTTTGTCAGTCCGTGAATATCAAAAGGTTGTAAAGCACTAAATCATTAAATAAGGATTTTCAACAAAAAAAACTGATAATTTTACATAGAAAATAACAGACCTGTTAAGTATATTAGCGAATGGTTAAACATACTGGACAATAATGGTATCTTTTTTGATATTAGTTGAAGACCAGAAAACAAAATATACTTTCTCTATCTTCGTTGCCTTTACTTTCTTTTAACGCAATCTTCCTTTCTAACTTCTTGTAGAAGAAAACAAAGAAAAAGAAGATGATGAAGAAGAAAGCAATTTTATTACTCCTCTTTCTTTCCGTCCGTCTCCAAGTTGACATTCTTTTATAATTATATGATTTATAGTCGACCCTAACCGTCATGGGGAAACTGTAATCAAATGAAAATCTACAAAAATACGTTGTTCAAAATTTTGGACACGTCCGCACTGAATGAATTTCATTTTCCCAGTTTTTGTACAAGATGACAATGGAGAGAAAGAAAGAAAGAATAAGAGAGAGAGAGAGAGAGGTCAGGAAATAAACATATTATGTACAAAAGAAAGATGAAGGAAGAAGAATGATGCTATTTTCGGAAATGGAGAAACTAAAGATTTCATCTGATAAATGTTCACTCTTTCTTCATTTCCTTGTTGCGTAAAAAGAAATATCTTTGTAGATATGGATATATAAGGAAATGTTTTCTTGATTGTTGTCTGATGCCCTTATTTTGTAACTAGTGCAATGAAAAAGAGTACACTAGTACACTAGACAGTTGTGTTGTTTTTGTCTAAAGTGCTGAAGAATTAGGACCCAGTTGAATTTCTGTTGTGATCCGTCGTTATCCTAAATCTCCATGTCCCGATTGGCTTGGTCTGTAGACGATAAGAGTACGATAGAACGAACAAATGTAATCTCTGTGACTTTTCTAATAGTGAAAAAAAGGTTGAATTTATTCTTCCTGAATAAGCCTGCAAAAGCTACTTTTTTTCTTCTGAAAAATAAATTCTTGAAGTGGTGAAAGAGCCTTGAAATTTTCATTATTGTAAATGTGTGTTATTGTTACACGTATAAATTTGTTTGTGTTACTATTTGAACGTGAAACTACGCTTTGGATTTACATTTAAAACTTGTAAACATAAACAATTAACTCTGCAACTGTCACCCCTACTCGTATGCATGAGACATCTGAACGAGTGACAGGGGTAACAGTAATGGAGAGTTAATTGTGAATGTTTACAAGTTT
>JAGDQP010016014.1:13246-41404 GCA_022664845.1 Lepisma saccharinum | reverse complement strand
AAATTGCCATTCTAACCTATACTCATAGTATCACCCATAATTATATCTACCACTTGAATTATAATTGCAATTTATATCCCTTGCACGTCCATATGCTTTTCATTACGCATGCTGTACAGTCGAGAGAGCTGAAACATTGTTATTATCATGTTAAACGAAAACAAGAACAACTAATGAACACAATCCTCTACTGGTGTGGGTGGATTGGGGTTGTTCTGGATAAGGCTGTTAACACAGACTGTTCCTTTTTCTCCATTTCAACAGACAACAGACGTCAATAAGCCTGACACATCACGTAGTGTGCCAACTGCGAGAGAAAGTTGTCACATCAGTGCTAGCTGGCGGAACCGATTCGGAGTCGTCTTATAACTGGAAAAAAAAAGAGAATTTTTTCTGAGTTGAATAGAATCGTATTTATGTTTTTTAGTCATCTTCGGCTCAGGTCACGATAGGAAAGTGATGTGAGAAGGAAGTCGGCCAGAGCGTAGTTCAAAGGTACCGTACCATCTCAGAATTAGCCAGGTGCGACTAAAAAAAATCTTGGAAAATCTCACTCAGGATAGTCGCCCATTAAAGTGAATTTTTCGTGAAAAGTTAAAAAGAAGAGCAATAGTGGATGTACCTACCCAGATCCTTACAACTTTCTCACATCAATAAAATAATATTGGCTTCCATTTATGATTAATAGATTGAATTAGATTGTTATTAACGTCCTAAATGAGCTGGTGAGCTTCTAAGGGCGGGACCTACAGTTTTGGGTAAAGTGGGCACCGAACCACTCCAAACGAGAGACCCCGGGGGGAATTGAGCCCGTGATCACGCGCATAGAGATCAAGCGCTAACCTCTCGGTCACACAGAGGTCTTCCCATTTTTATGAAACCAAAACTTCAAAAATATTCAACAAAATCTTATCTGGTGTTTAAGGGAATATCTAAGCGAAATTTACAATGAATTTCACGTCCAAACCAAGAAAAACTAGCATTAATTTAGATAAGATTGACTTTCAAACTGACAAATTTTCTTCATGGCTTTAAAGCAGCTCATATCTTTAGTTCGCTTCGTCAACAACTGTGCCATTATCCGATAGGTAAGGAAGAAAGATAGCCACTGTGGCCTTAATTTAAGGTTCCCATCCAAGCACTTCCCGATCGGGAAGCTAGCCTTCACCGTATGTAAAGAGTTACATGCGTGAGAAAATGTCCAATTTGAACATATTCTATTTTGATTCATTCGAAACCGGAGTCGCATCCGACAGCGATAGATTGTTACGTGTGAAAATGTACTTAACACAGTCCTCTCTCACCCCCACTACGACTGGTGAGAGTAGAAACTTCATAAGATTTTGTTCCCAGTATAGTTCATCGTAGACAGCTCACCTTTCCGAACTATACGCAAAGCACTTTAAAGCTTCATTTGAGAGCCATCCACGTGTTGAGCATAATGAATCCTCCCTTTTCACTATAAAGCATAATAATATTTACTGTTGTGCTGTTCATAAACGTGGATGTCTAACACTAAACATGTAAATGTTTGAAGTGTGCGTACTGGTTTAAACAGAACAACGCATAGATCTTCAATATTGTTTCTCATGCTTTTGACAAGAAAATTTTTTACAGCTCAATCGGTAAATTTCAAAGTTTCGTCAGTGAAATTTGCAATTATAACACTGGCAACACTGTCTCACACTACTACTTGCATTCGAACGAAACGCAGATCCTTAATTCCAGAAGAAGTTGGTAGTTTTTTTTTCTTTTATCCAACTCAAGAATGACATCACAACTTCCATCAGCCAGGAAAGATCTACTTGCAGAAATACGGGTCAGCCTCTGATTTGAGTGTATTTTAAGTGCGTGCGTGCGTGCATATGTGTGTGTGTTTTGATGCTTTCAACCTACTTCCCGCTTATTATTCTGCTTCTCTGTGGACCGTGTGCGTCGTAAATTTCTTGTTAATGGACATTCATCGCTGTTTCGTGGTGAAAGATGAAAATACATTTAAACCAGATTTTTTCGTTTCTTCCTGAAAGAAAAGAATGTTAGAAGAGATATTTGTCACAATTTGCTAATGTATACAATCTGGCATTCTGTTTTTCTTATATGAATTTATCATGTGTTTATCTATTTATTTGTTGATGTATAATTATAGGCATCTGGTATCAACAGCCAGTGTCAGTCAACAAGTGGTCAGTGAAGGTATCAACTAAAAGTAAAGATACGGTTCCCAAGATTCTTTTAACGAGAAAGCTGGACACTTAAAACATTGAAATATTAACAATATAATTAGATTAATTCTTGTACTCTGTAATAGATTTCTTTTTCATTTTGTCTGACAATTAAATAATACTGCTATTTCATGTAAGTAATTTTGATCGTGATTTCTTTGGTCAAAAAAGGAACTAAAGTCCTAATACCGAAAGAATGTACCCCTATATTTGCACGCCCACCAACAAGGAAAGAATCCTTGCTAGAGAACGTTGTAATGTTTTAGTCATGTACGCGCTGGTGCCAAATTTCATGTTGTTTTATATGACAGCGAATAATACATGTAATTCCCTTGGGAGTAATTACTAATTAAGTAGCATGGGAAAGTGCTATAATCCCTGGCCGCGTTATCATAAAGAAATGAAGCTTAAGAAGTTTTCGCTCCGTTGCTGCTCCTAACCACATTCACCAGCACAAAGAAGGGAGAGAGGGGCGGAATGGAGACGTGCTTTGAATTTTGAATTTAATTTTAAGTCCTTTAGGCAACTTTGGCTCGGACAACGAAGTAATCTCTCCTCTCCACCTATTGCAGCAGTAGTTCCTGAGTCTCCATTCCACCATGCCGCATCCAAACTTTCGAAAAGAGGACTTTACTTACCCTAGTACATATAGCACGCAGAATTTAAATTCATAGTGCTCAATGTTTCACAGAATGCGAAGCACTGCTAGTCGAAACCTCGAATCTGCAGACTATGCGTTTCAAGCCCTACGGCGTATGAGGGTACAATTGAAGCTTTATCTTAAAATGAATGACCTCATGAATTTGCCAAGTACGAAAGCAGAAGGGTAAGCAATTCGAGAATCGGTGATATCTAGTTAAGCTTTGAGAAAGGACGGGAAAGATATGGAAAGATATGATTGGAAACAGACATTGTTACCGATGTCCAAGGATGAACAAGATACAAAGCTTTTTTCTAATGGCCCAACCAACAAAAACGATTGGAATATAACGATTCGTGTTCATGACCTTGCAAATGACAAATTTAGCACAATTTAGGGTTCCACTAGGGATCAAATCGGGACCGAGACTTACCTTATAAAAAGCAGCATTGTCTCACGAAAATTGGGATGTGTCGGATCCACATTAACAACCCTCATCAATCTGTATATAAATGGATTTATTTTACATTTTGAAAACATCTTTTGTATACTTCGAAAGCTCTGGTCACTATTTGAACACTTTCTGTCAAGCTTTTCATTGAATTAATAAACTCTTTTATGGTAAATTAGCAAAGAAGTAAAATATTGGCATGATCGAGGATCGAATCAAGGTCCTGAAAGTGAATTCCTCTATCTTCTCGCTACATATCGAAGGAGAGTCAGTTGGAATTTATCAGGGCATATTGTGAACGAAAGGTGTAGAAGAAGTGTTAGACATTAACCCTGAAAAACTATTTAAGCGAGAAGTATCCAAAATTCAGCTTCAGAATAACATGTTTAAACTATCTACACTTCTGCACCAGAGATGAAAACGGGTCACTTTTGGCAACCCGGACACAGCTCATCCAAACTTAGTAGCTCAAAATATCGGTCCAATATCGGCCCAATACCGGGCCAATATCGGCCAATATCGTTGAAGGTTGGGCCAGTATTGGACCGATATTGGTCCCATATCTTGTGCTGCAAGGAGATGATCCAACTGAGCTGGTAACCCGTTTGAGCTCAGTCTTGAGCACACATTACGTATACTTCTTGAGCACAAAACTAGGATAATTTAATTAAAGTTACCTTCAACTGCGGGGGTATGGCTTCAGGCTTCAGGCATCTAAGGCTCAGGCCGGGATAGGGGTGGGAAAAGGATTCGGAAAGGTGCTGGCCAGGGGTAATGTTGAAGATACCATCCCGGAATTTACCTGGTGTGACTGAGGAAAAAACCTGGAAAAACCTCAGTCAGGATGGTCGGCCCTGGGATCGAACACTAGACCTCCGAATGCTACGCCAACACTCTACCACTGAGCTACGGCGGCTCGGAACTCATTGTTGGAATATTCGGTTTATAAAGGTCACATTGGTACATGGAAATTAAAAGTAGATCAACCCCTTTCCATTTGATGGTTAAACCATGGAAACTACTTAATATATAACAGTATTATTAATAATTTTCAGTTTTTTTATGTTCAAACATTGGCAACTAACTCGAAGTTAAAATTAATTAGTTTCGTAACTTACTGGTAATGATGTGCCGTCATATCATATTTCAATTTTCTATCTCCAGCCGTTTAGGCTCTGTATTTTACGAAAAATTCATTTTGGCGGCCATTTTGGATCCAAGATGGAGACTTTTTCATCGTTTTGTAATATTTTCTTAATTTACTAGTGATTATGTACCGTCATACCACATTTCGTTTTCCTAGCTCCAGCCGTTTTAGGCTGTGTACTGGGTTCCCAAAATCTTTGTATTTTTAGGTGCGACATATTAGTTCTTGCAGATTGATTTTTTTTTCTTCAGTCTCAAGAACGAAGATATTAGATTTGCTGAGGCAAATTAAGAAAGCTATTGTTATTGTCATTTTATTGTCATTTTCAATGTTTCTTTGTATTAAATACTGTGCTTAGAATTGTTTGTGCTTTCTTACTTCAACCTAATCACCATGAAATCTTTGATTGCCGGAAGAAGGGCACATAACATGCATAAGCAATTTTCAATATATGTTCATGCAAACTTTGAATTCTATCAGGTTAGTTAACAGTTTTCAAAGCTGATTCTATGCTCTTTATACTGGTGTCATCGACATAAATATTATTTCAAAAACATCTTGGTAGCATTGAACCTAAATCTTAACCAGCTGTTTACCGAAAATGCGTTCTTGATCTATGAGTCCTTCTTCCGGCAATGTCCTCAATTATGTTCTGTAGAAGTACTACAAGTGAGAGCCTCCCTTCTTACATTGTGTACAAGTCAGTAGAGATGTATGGTGAATGGAGACAACGGAAACATCTGAATCTCGTTTCAACCGTACTAAATTTGGATAGTTTGATGAAAAAAAAATACTGGTTGTTTTGTACAATGATTATCCATGGGTTCAGAAAAAATCATACAAGACAGCATTTGAATTGATAGGTGATACCTGATGATAACCTATCATCTCTTCCCTTCTCAAGCTTTTCATGAAAGACACTGCTTTGTTCTTACAGGAAACATGTTAGATTTGTTTTTGGTGTAAATGTGTCGTTATACTACTTAATTTTGTAACTTTCTATTCAAAAATAAGCAAGTTCAAGCTTGCGCAAAAGCTGAAAAATGATACTCATCATATCTAGTAATACATAATTTTATTCAGGAAAACCCCCTGCTTATTTAATACACTCAACATTATCTCACTGAGATATATTATGTTGGTTACATCCCAATATATTATTTTGTTCAGGAATACCCCAAACTCGGGATTATGTTGAACGGAAGATTTTTACCTTTTATTAAAATACTGCTAACAGTTCATTATCAGAATAAAGACTATTTTGTTGATCATATAAACATACAAATGTATGTCAACGCCTTAGTTGACGGTACGGTGAATCATTGAAGAAAAAATATAAGGAGAAAGATTCTACTAAAATGATAAAAGGACAAAATAATATTTTAAAAGATCGTAGTTTCGCATATTCTACCAAAACGAAATTATTTATCAGTCTTAATATTTTGACATCACTGTTCTTCTGATACTTACAACCATGTTTTGATAGAAAAAAAATGCACTTTAGAAAAATGCCCTCAAGATCGCATAGGACGTTAATACCAATTAAAACAAGCACATACAAGCCTAGTGGGTAAACTTTGATGTTCACCTTCTGGAAGCGAAGAGTTGCAGCTATACAGCACGGTAGTTCCTCAGCCTCATGACTAATCGTCATTAAGCGAAAAGTATTTTAAAATTAGGTGGAAAGAAAGAGAGGTTAAAAAGAAATGCTTATTTTTAGACAAGCCGTTCTATTCCTAAGCAAAGAACACGTAATGAGAAAATATTTGAAACCCGAAAGGAATTCTTGATACGAGCAAATAATAATCTGACGAATGGTGACGTGTTTCTAAATACACGAAATGAAAGATTCGTTGGAACAAAAGAAGAAAGTGAATGCACAAAGTAATATATCTTCATTTGTTCCTTTACTCTATTCATTAACATAAGTTTTTAACCGTCAGTACGATTTTCTGGCCTTGATAAAGAAAGTTTAGGAATTTTTTAGAACAGAACAATCTTTAAGCAATCGGTGCCAGTTTAAGTGGTTAATATATTTAAAGGAACCTCTAGTTAATTCGTGACAGCGGAACAGGTTTCTATTACAACTTCCTTCTCTTTATTTTATAAACGGTAGTTCACGATAATTCGTAACAGGGCCATAACTCAGCTCCTAGTGCAAAAACAAAAAGTGTTCATACCCAAGAGCATGAGCGAAATCACGTGGGGATGTTCTGAAATCAGGAGCGTCTCGGTAATACCTTTACGGGGGAGAGGGGCAACTTCAAAGTTTTAAATGGTTGAAGTTCTCATTGAAGCAATCGCTAAATCTTTTAGAGGAAACACTTTTCAATAGCTCATACCGTTTGGTAGTTAGAAGACCTAATTAGTGGTTGAAATGAACATGGTGCAGAGGGTTTTTGGGACTTTTGGATGCTGTAACTAAAAAAGAATAGCAAATAAAGGCTCCAAACTAAAGTGAAATACTAAATGGATAAATGAATCAAATGGTGAAAAATTCAAAAACAGGGGCGTCCAGGTAATACTTTTAAGGGGTGCAACTTCAAAATTTTAAATAGAAACAATGGTTGATTTTGCTTCCTTTGAAACCAACATGAAATTTTGAACTACTTTCAGAGGAAATATTTTTAAAGTCTTCAGTTATAAGAGCTACTTGGAAAGTTTACTTTTGACCTATCAATTAACTCTTGTAATTGCCAAACGTTACGTGATATTAACAATGTTCCAACAGAAAGTTGTTTACAATTTCATGTTAGTTTTAAAGAAAGCAAAATCAACCATTGTTTCTATTTAAAATTTTGAAGTTTCCCCCCACTAGCAAAAGTATTCCAGGGACACCCCTGTTTTTGAAATTTCACCCTTTGATTTCGCATATTCCATTTAGTATTTCACTTTAATTTGGAACCTTTATTTGCTATTCTTTTTTAGTTACAGCATCCAAAAGTCCCGAAAACCCTCTGCACCATGTTAATTTCGACCACTAATTAGGTCTTCTAGCTACCAAACGGTATGAGCTATTGAAACGTGTTTCCTCTAAAAGTTGTTCAAAATTTAGCGTTTGTTTAAATGAGGGCAAAATGAACCCCTGTTTCCGTTTAAAATTTTGAATTTGCCCCCCTAAGAGGCATTCCCGAGACGCCCCTGATTTAAGAAGTATCACCACGTGATTCCGCACATGCACTTCGGTATGAACATTTCTTGTTTCAAATATTTCTATGCACTAGGAGCTGAGTTATGGCCCTGTTACGGATTTCGTAAACCACCCTGTATATAACTTGCCTGTCATATTTGGAATTACTACCAAGTACTGGTAAGGAGAGGCAAATGGTCAGGGAACTTATCTGGGAACGATACATAATTCGTCTGGTGAAACTGAGGAAACCTCTGGAAATAGCTTGACAGAAGGACTCGAACCTGCGTGCCTCCCAAGTATCGATCCGAGATCCGTGACCATAACCACTTGACCATAAAGGCTGATTCAGTTTTCTTCTACAATCATCCTACTTATACTTATATTATTCTGGATTGATTCTGTTGTCTACACTGCTATTCATTTTTACTGAGATTTAAACAAAATACGATTCGTCGGTATATGAAAAAGTTTGTCCGTTTCTCCGTAGGACATCAAAATAGGAAATGTACGCTGTACCAGCCATTTTGACACAGCATGTTTAATTTACTTTAATTTACATTTAGAGGACGTAGTGGTAGATGCGACCTAAGCTCGTCTGAAGTCTGAGGAATGAGGGAAGGAACGTCGACTTCTGGGGGAAGAAGTGATATCAAAAACAGTGGATAGGACCTCTATTCAAGTTATCTATGAAGCATTAGCCCGATTGGGGTCCGGGAAACACCTTATAAAGCCTGTCAGAGTGGAAACCGTAAATCAAGTCTGAATTTGGGTTGCAATCTCAGAGCCAATCACTACATGACCACCGGGTACGATTTGGGTGCTAGTACTGAGGAAGAACCAGGAATATATATTCGGATGGACGGCTATCAAGATACGGGGTGCATCTGATTTCGAAACAAACACACGAATGTATTCACAATTTCTGGAGTAGTAATGGCGCTGTTATTGTCGGAATAATTAATATTGCTGATAGTTGTAATGCATTTAATGATTCCGTTACATCAGTTATTATATCGAGAACTAATTTATATATAAGACAGAACTAGCCCCCATTAAAGTGGTAAATATACGGAAAACGTAAATTTACAACTTCAATATGTATAAAACAGCTTTGGAGAGTATGAAATACATGTAGAAGAACGGTCAAGCGGCCATAGCTCCGTTGGAAAAGCGTTGGCTTAGCGATAGGTTGGTTTTAAGGACGTTTTCAAGAGCTACCCATCCTGTCTGAAGTTTTCCAGGAGTTTTCCTTAGTCACACCAGGCAAATGCTAGGATGGTACCTATAAACTAGACCCTGGCCTACTGCCTTCCAACACCACCCTACCCTAACATAAGCGTGAGATGCCTAAAGACCATAAAATTAAATCAATTCAATTGAATTCAAATTGTACTTGAAGTTTTGATAGTACATTAATTACACATGAAGAATTCTTTTACTCGATGTACTGCGCATCTTGTTGGGACTTCAGAAGGTTGAAAGGTCAAAAGGATGTCAAATCAGGCTGATAGAAAAAGTTATAAAAATACTTTTAGTACAGTCCGTTTAATGTAAGAAAGCATTTAGCGTACCCAAAATTAACAAGAACTGCATGAACTGAACAACTATAAAAAATTTGTACTGCAAATCAAGTAAGTTCATGAAGGTTTTTTTTTTTTTTTTTTAATTAAACAAGATTCTGGAATTGGACCTTTCCTAAGGCTATAAGTATAAATCCGCTTTCCGGAGGACATCTATCTAATCCATATGTGACAGATATATGCTTGTCCACAATTTGATCGTTTCTCATTGTCCATGGAATAGGAACAAGTTGACCATTATGACTATTTGAAAGGTATCATTATGATTGTGTTATACGAAGCTTAGAAAACAAAGAGTAAAACTTCGAGAGAAGCGTATCTGTGATTCGATTTCGAGGCCTAGATCTCAAACTGAACGAAAACTACATGGCTAGCCATCTACGAATAACCAGTACAAGAAGTCATCCAACAAAAACAACCATATGATTAGAGTATTCGAAAGACTAATAAGCAAGTAGAATTATTTCTGAATTTGAATTTTTAATTTAATTTACAAGTCCTTTAGGCAACTTTGGCTCAGGTCGGGTGGATTATGATGTGCTGAATTGGTGGAATGAAGAAAGTGGAAGGAAAAGGGAGTACCCCGAGAAAACCCACGCACACGGTGTTTATCTACCACAAAGCTCACATGGCATGATCAGGGATCGACCGATGACACCTAGCACCAGAGGTGAACGCTATATCATTTAGCCATCGCGACCCTAGTCTGTGATACCAACAATAATCACTTTAAAATAGCTACACAGCAATCTAAAAGTCGCTAAAACCCTATCTTACCAATGTTAAAATCAGGCATGTTTGTCGTTAGAGCATGCACAAAAGTAACTAAATCCTTATGCACACTATTGAAAAGTCAGACTTTTTAGTACCTAAATGAGTATTAAAAATCGCTATTTTTAGCGACAAAGTCGGCAAATTGGCAGCACAGGCCTTAGTATTATTTCTGACTTCTCATTATTTCCGCAACACATTGCTTTTAAATAAACTTACATATACGAAGTCTTATCAAAAAAATTCCTGTTCGAACCCAAATCCTTCCCTTGTTAGTATGAGCCTAAAAAACTGTTCTAAAGTTGACATACACACTTAAGACACGTAGCACACAGACCGACCGCGTTAGTCGTGTGGTCTGAGACGACAGGCCAGCGTCTCTAAGGTTCTGAGTTGGAATCACAGCTGGAGCATGAATGTTTGTAGATTTTAGAAACTTAACAGCTAATGACCTCGTGACGGGCTGAGGTCCAAAAATACGAAATTTTACAACTTACAGGATCTTAATACAAAGAGTACACTATTAAAAATTTTCGGACCAGTTGCTTGTGAACCTGCAAAATAGTAGAGAAAATGTCTAAGTATTTGCTTGAATATTTTTGGAAACTGAATCGTTTCTAATTTTTTTTAGTCACGTTCCACTCAACCCAGTTTCCTGTCTTTTTCCAAACGACTGGCTGAAAATTTTTAACAGTGTAGGTACCATTAACCTACCATACTATAGGTTTTGTCTTTCATAGATATCATAGGTATTACAAGTGTGATATTGTTTAGTTAGTTCTGTAACGTCTTATTGTTTGTTGTGATGTTATTTAATTTCTGTTCAAATGGTTACATGAGAATCTGGAGTAAGTTATTAAAAAAAAAAAAAGTAGAAGGAAAGGTTTCATTAGTTCATTTTCCCTGCATTTGCTTGTTCAAATAAAAGTACTGATAAAAAGAAATAATAAAGTTCCACAACCTGTATAATTTGTTGAATATTGCAGTACTGCGTTCATTTATTTTTAACGATCCCCAAATACAACAGAGGTTCTGGAAAATTCCGTGCATATTCAGCTCCTTTTTGGATCTCAATGGGGTTTTCACACGTACTACGTAAATCATTAAAAAGGCCAGGTACAATCACAATCTATCTATTCTAAAGCAAGTTTTGGTTAGGGACATACGCGCCATAGTTACAGTCAGATCACTAGTTAGACTAAGTGCTCCGTATTTGCTTGTCAGTATGACAAGCTATTGATATCAGAAAGGATCGGGATCAAGTCCCGCAATACAGAGACCTATATCATCTCTTCAGACGGTGAGTCAAGTCGCTAAGATGTATTTATCCTATTTCAATTAATAGACCATTGGTTGTCAACAACCGACAAACTGAGTACCTCTCTTTTATTATATTCCAACAGGGACATCCCCATTTATTTGTAGGAATGATCCCAGCGTTCCACCAAGGGAACGACACATTATTTTCCTGTCATGGATCTCGTGAGGTGTTTGTCAGTGTTGATTTGCAACACCCTGTATATAGACGACGTACTATCAAGATATGTGGACGAGATTGAACAATCTAAGAATCATGGGAAAAAGCAGGAAAACTAACTGGTAATGCACCCGTTATGCACAAACGGGCAAGAAATGCAGACGCTCGCTTCCAGCATTAACGTTGGTTTTAAGGTAACGTCGACTACCTTGTAATTCCAAGAAAGGGATGAAATAAAAAAAAAGTAGAAAAAATAAAGATCAAGGATACACAACTGCTAAACAAATAACTGTGAATTATTCATTAGCACGAACACAACACAAGTATTGTGCAACTTCTTAACACACACTGTATCCATTCTTACAGTACATGTGCTTCCAATTGAGATGATATCTTCTAAATTTGCAGGAAGTCATTTGATGTAGTCCTGGAAGCATCACTCGATAAAAAGCTCTTGAGAACGGATCCCACTCGACGCCTTAAATCACCTTCTGGCCATTCCAAATCCGCTTATATATAACTCCTCGCCAACCACGATAGCTCAAATCAAGAGGAGCCCTATCGGCAAAAGTTCTACAACTCTTCAAAAGTGATGGAAAACAAACAGGGACCTCAGGAAATAATAACGAAACATCACGAAATATTATGAGGAAAAGATCCTTTGATGATATTTGTTTCTCTTCTTATGCTATTCTTTATATTACAATCCCTTGTTGATGTTAGTTCTTTCAGATATTCTTCATCTTGATATATACAGGGTGGTTCTGTGTCTCCGTACCAAGTCTTTAATTCGGGTCTTATTGCACAATGTACATTGAGCTTTATGAAAGTAACATTCTTTGCCGATTTGTGTTAATTTTGTAGCCAGAACTTGTATACCGGTATTTCTTATCAAAATAGGTATATTTTCACGTAAAGTCATTTACAGGTATTGATGACGCCACAGCAAAATTACAGGCATTAGCAACAAAGATAACGATGTTTCAGTAGCCATTTATTCCTCTGATTTACATGAAACAAGTCATACTCCAAGAAAAATCAAATCAAATCACTCCAGTGGAGACTTTTCAATCTCCTTTTCCATACACGTTATATAGCTATCACATTAATTGTGACATTACATTAATTATTTTGCTGTTTCCAGGTATATGAAAAAAGCTGTAATTGTTTATTATTGATCTGAGTGACTTGCAACCCAAATATCAGTAACATAAGAAAATCAAAATGACGAGTCCATAGACGAGTTCAATTATACAAAGTAATATGCTGACGATGTGTTAGGCTCCTTGTTTCTGATTCCAAGGTAAGGAAAGAATTCTACTAACTGCCTGATTTGTTATTAACGTCCTTAACGAGCTGGTGAGCTCCTAAGGACGGGCCCTACAGGTTTTGGTCAAGTGAGTTCGGGACCACTTCGCTCAATAGATCCCGGCAGAATTGAACCAGTGACCACGCGCACAGAAAAGAGAGCGCTAACCTCTCTGTCAGTGTACTAATTGTTAGTGATCTCATCAAAGTGTAAACATAGAGCTGAAAAAAATCCACGTTCAATTTGGTGACTCACATGTCGAGCGACCTGAGCCTAAGATGCCCAAAGGCCTTAAAATAAATTCAAATTTCTATGTCGAGATTCAGCTATAATTCTTGTTGTTTGATGATGTCATAAATGTCCATTGCACACGTTGTCAAATAAGCCAATAGCACTTCAATTTGTCATTATTGATTGACCTTCTTAGCCTTTGAAAATTACACCTAGATAAAAATTGTGTATCGTCAGTTCTGGTGAGAAACGCATCAGGAACGCATTAATTACACATCTGAAGACATAGTGGATACCGTCATAGGGTCACTGTGGATGTCTCCATGTGAGAAAACGTGCTTCAAACTAGTTGCTATTGATCTAATTGACCTAATAAAATTAAGGGACGTTAGTGCTATTTCCCCATGTTTGCAAATCAGCCACGCACCCTTATTTCCTATATTCTAAAAAGGAATTCTATAAATGGGGGGTCAGTGTTACATCGAGCAGTGCACGGTGACCGTCTTTTGTTATGATCCTACAATCCTCCTCAAAAGGTATGCGTGCTGCTGATAGTTCTAATAAGGAAAGGATGCTTGGCGTAACTTCTGCTTCTTCAAATATGGTCTATTCTTAATTATACTAATCAGTTATCTCTTACGCCGAGCAATTTACTTGAATGTTCAAAAAACTTCTGCTTGTTACGCATTAGTTAGGCTCTGTACTTGCTTGCTGTTTCTGTGGGTCACCCCATCTTTGTGAAATGTATTAGTGCTTACAATTTCGTTATTAGTGTGTATTTTTTTATGTTGTAAATACCAACTTTAATTTGAATTTTAAGGTTAAAAATTAGTTTGGGCTCAAAAATGCCTTGCGAAATTGTCTGAGAGAGAGAGAGAAAAAAAAAAGATCCTAAAGATTTTCTGCTAATAGTATAATGTGAAAATTTTTGCTCATTTAATATATTTTCTCAATTCACTCATCTGTAAATTAATATACAAATGCAGTATTTGAAGTGATAAAAGCTGCAGTTTTCTTTTCTCTATATTTTATAAATTGCAACAGTCATGATATTGATGTAAACCATCAGTAATTGGAGAAGCATTTCCTGTAGAAGATAAATGAATAAATAGTAATTATTTCTTTGATTTCATTTATTTCATATGTGATGAATCATAAAAGATATGCCAATTCTACAGTAAGCAAGAAAAAAGGCTGGCGAAATTGTGCGCACGATGTGACAATTTCGCCTTTTGGAATAGTTTTGTTTTTATTCTCAATAGGTCTATAACATACCTGTGTAATTTTGTTGCAAAACATTGTTAGCATTTGTTGAAAAAAGTGTTAAAGCTTACTATAGCAAAATTGCCCGTACCTACTTATGTATTACAAGGAACACTCCCAGGTGTCAGAACCCGATTTTGATGAAAATTCGTATGTAGGTACAGTGCCTAGGTAAACCTTCACAGCTAAAATTATAGGTGCTGTCGTCAACAAATAACGACAAGGGGACCCGAGAAAGATGGAACGTAGAGAGCAAGTTAATCGAATACAGAGTACGGAAAACGCCATTTCTTTTATAGACTGTCGCATATATTGAAAGCAAATGGCAATTAATGGGTACTGGACAGGAGATGATACGTTCTGGAGGGTATGACGACAGTGACCGCCATCTTGAAAGCGGCCATCATGACTATGCTTCAAAATTTTAAAATAGTAAGTGGGTCATATGAGATATCAATCTGTGCTGTAATGTTCCAAGAAACTCAATGACGAAGTCGATTTTGACATAACTCTAATCTTGTACGACAAAATGACACGTGAAATTGACCTGGAGAATGTCATTTTCACCTAGCAGTACTCTTTCTTGAAATTTGTGCTTCATCTTCCGTTAATGTATTTAAAACTTCGTAGTGCACTTCATGTTGCGGCCATGAGTATCATATTTCCCAAAATAACGGTGTTTTTTTTCTGTAGCCGTTTGGTTTTTGTTCCTTCAACTGATTCAACAAAAAAATGATTTCTCATCATTTGATTCCCACAACCTCCAGATCAATTTCCTGTGTCATTTTCTCGTACAGGATTAGAGTTATTCATTCCAAAACTAACTTCAACATTGTCCTTTTTAACATTCCAGCACAGACTGACTGATGCGTCACATGACCCACTTACTATTTAAAAATGTTGATGCATATTCAAGATGGCCGCTTTCAAGATGACGGGCATTGTCGTCATACCCTCCAGTATGTATCACCTCCTGTCCAGTATCTATTAATGGTCATTTGTTTTCAATATTTATATAACAATTTATCAAAGAAAAGGCGTTTTCTGTACTCTTTATTCGATTTACTTGTCCTCTACGTTCCATCTTTCTCGTGTTCCCCTTGTCGTTACTTGTTGACGACAGCACCTATAATTCTAGCTGTAAAGGTTTACCTAGGCACTTTACCTACATACGAATTTTCATCAAAATCGGGGCTCTGTCACCTGGCGAGTGTTCCTTGTTAGAGAAAAATAACCTAGAGAATCCTGTGGGAGTTTTTACGACATGACTCTCTCATTTATACCGTGTTACAGTTGATGATGTCATAGTTCCCATGAAGCTGCTTCTAGGTAAGTTGCGTTGCTTTCCGCTGATTAATTTGAATCTCATTAAACTTAAACCATAAATTTAGAAAACCTCAAATCAATTGAGTGACTCCTCTAATGTGCCTTGTCAACAGCATTGTCGTTGTAAATGCATGCTCAGTTGACGATGTTCTGTTCACTCTATTCTGTGCAAAACATGCGCTTTCAAGCGAATCAACAGGTATTTCTTTTATCGCCTATTCATCACCTTTCAGTATGCCAAGTTTCACTCTAACCCACAGGTATATGTGGTCCTCGATCCATATGAATCACTGCTTGATTCTAAAACTTGCTTTGCAAAAACCTGTGGCTATCAGCAGAACAATAATGGTATCTGCTATTACTTACTATACTTACTGTATGGCTTACGGAACTCGCAAGTTCATCGCCGCAGTAACAAACCTTCTCCATAGGATTCTATCCTGAAAGCAACTATTTTAAGCAATGATCGTGATAAGTATAAATCCGACTATTTCTCTGGAATATGAAAAGGACAGCACAAGGTGACGTTCACTAAGCCTATTGGTAATTGGAAACTTGCCACTGAAACACCAGCAACTATAGTATCGAGGATTGGGTAAAGGAGAATAGTGATAGCGTGCTCTGCTATTAATTGATCGTCCTGCGTTTGAAACCTAGGGCGATTATTCTTCAGTCACACCAGATAAATACCGGGATTGTATCTTCAGCAAAGGTCAGGTCACATATATTTAAGTATAACAAACTAAAGGAATCTTTAAGATGATGTAAAGAGCATGAAAACAACGTTTTGCCATCTCAGCTATTTTCCTCGCTCCGCATTAAATCTGTTATTAACCAACTACGTATTTAAGTAAGTGTGGAATTCATCTCTGTCATTATTCCGACTCCGGCATGCTCCCATTACATATGTTCTGTAGCTTAAGGTTTGAGAGTTCAAAGTTTTGACTGATCTTTCGTGCAGAGGTCGTTGCTCTCTGTTTCTGAGTGTGTATGTTTGGACATAAGTTCAACTAAAATCCATAAGCGCTTAACCAAATTCAATTACAGGAACATTTTCTTTCAATTCAATGATGCTTTAACAAGCGCGTCAAGCACGAATTACATGCTTCGTTAGTCATAGTCTTGTTGATAATTAGCCGAAAATCGATTACCTTCTCTTCGTGTGTCAGAGAAGTTGCTTCCTAAAATCAACATTAGTAGCAAAGGTCAAATTCTAGACTTACAGTTAGAAGAAGGTTCGTCTTGAAAACCAAATGCAAAACACACGATGTGGATCTCTTTAATACGTTACCATACATAGTCTTTATGCAAAGGCAATTAGCATTCCTTTTGCGTACTACGCATTTTACAGAAAGATTTGTCAATGGAAATTGTCTGCACGTAATGGATCCTAACATTCAATACCAGAAAACATTGGCTGGTATAGCTAAAACCAGACGAGTACTCTATACACAGTGAAAAAAGGTTTCTTAAAATTGAGGGGGGAAAATGTTGTTAGGTATGAACAAGAAACAATTTTCTGAGAATTGAGAGCATTCTCATCTAATTTAAAATGAGAGCATACTGATTTTGAAAATAAGATCAGTAATCTTATTTCCAAAGCGACATGTTCTCATTTTCAATGAAATTAGAATGCTAATATCTCATTTCTAAGAAAATTTGTTTCTCGGTTCATAGATAAGAACATTTTTTTCTCAATTTTAAGAAACTTTTTTTTTTGTGTGTTATGTATACATAAAGGCTGTGCCTTTGATAACTTATATTAGTGGTTGTTCAATCGACAAGCAACTGGAAGATTTAGGTGTGAATCAAAGTTCACATTTTCTGTGCTCTTTTTAGTACATTGATTTTGTTTGTCTTTCATAACAAGCAGATTTAAAGTTTCATCAAAACAAATCAAATTTAATAAGAATTTTGTTTCACTGTTCATACTTGTTGCTTTCAATGGAGCTATGAATAAAAGCGTTGCAGGCGGTTTTTTTTTTCTGAGATCAGTCATTAGGATATAATCTTTGACCTAATGCTGTTTAACTAAACCTTACCCCGATAACCTATTTTCTGTGTCTGCGACGCTGATATATTTTGTACCTTGCGATGATTTTTAACTTTTTTTTTTCATCTTACTTACCTACTAGTAGTTCTTTTTTTTAGTAGTAGTAAGTACTTTACATATTTTTTTTAACTTTACTGCTAACAAAATGCACCGGATTAAGGAACCTAACGGAGGTTTGGATGACCACGGTTTGCTTTTCTTATGGCACATGGGACGCTTGCTTAGACAAATTTTACGGGCGCCAGACCGCATTAGCGATTAAAGATAATAGAATATATATATTTAATAAATAATAATAATTATATTAATAAGAATTTTTTACTAGTTTGCTATATTGGCTGCAAAGAAGAATTACTGAAGTTGTATTGGTTATATAAGTATTGGTTAATAATTTCAGATATCACATTACGAATAAATCCTCGCTCCGCATTATATATGATTATAAATGAAGAAAGAAGGAAAAAAAAAAAGAAAGAAAATAAGGTTAGAGATTTTGGGCTTTCTGTATGGGGTGTGATTAGTTTAGTATTTTAGCTGGCCAGCTAGCAATGGGGGGGTGTTAGAAGAAAGGAAACACATTTAAATACACACAAAAAATTAAACATAATATGTACAAATAATATTTAAGTTTCCTTATCACCCTGAAACCTTCCTTATTAAATCAACTGAGTTCATTATGTCCAGTATAGGGTGATTCAAAATTCAACCTCCACTATTCACATTTGGAACTCTCGACAATGCCATGCAAGGATCATAACAACCTTTCTATAAACCCAAAATAAACACAGTTCCATATTTTGAATCTTGCAGTGTTCAACACTATTTTTTTTTCTCCTTATACTTTATTAGGCCTAATTATATAACCATCTATTTTCTAACAAACAATTGTTGAAAGAGTGTAACGTTAGTCATAAACAAAGGTTGAACACGAATTGGCCAGTTTACGGATCAGTAGTTACCTATCAATATCGTTACGCCGATACCTGGTTAGTGCTCTGATATTTTAGTTAATATCTTGCACCATGTTACACGATAGAATTTCTAGCATCGTAACTAGAAAAAATATCAATATATAACAGTACCGTAAATGTGTTCACTGTGCGTGAAAATGTAAGTGCTACAGAATGCTGTTGCAGCAGCAAACGAATTGTCGCTTGAAAGACACTTAATAGTTTCTAACGAAATGAAACACAAAATTTCTATTGTCAGCAAAGTAAGTTATGTTGAGGCATAAACCAACAGCAACTATAACGTATAATTCAAGAATGAAAGTTGCCTTTGCCCTTTGTGTTCTTAACAACTTTCATACTCAAAACAACTAACCTGTAGATCAACCACCTACGCTGTAGCACGACTACTTACTAAATTCTCACGTGATGTCATCGCAGTCCAGTAGGTGTAGATGTAGAGTTCCATACTGCCTGACCTCTGATATGTTTACTATTTTCGTATCTTTTGTTTTGCTGAGATCCAAACTCTTACACTGTATATGAAGAGTATGAACTTTCAGTTTATTTAGAAGTTAATGAAACATTATCTTGGTTCTTTTCAACCACAGACAAATTTAAGAACAGTTATTCTGATAAGTACTGAAATTGATTTTAAGGCCTTTAGGCAAGTTTGACTAAGGGCCAGATGGATGATGATGAGATGAATTGGTGGAATGAAGAAAGTGGGAGGGAATGGAAGAACCCCGAGAAAACCCACGCACATGGTGTTTACAAAGCCCACATGGCATGAGCCGAGATCGATCCAAAGACCAGAGATGAGCGCTCCACTATTTTTTTTAATGTGTTTTGCCCTAAGCGGGCTGTTATTACTTGTTCAACTTGTATTATACTTGTGTGTACTTGTTCTTGCATCACTAACTACTGACAGCACAGTTAAAATCACATCCATGCCCGAGGTGGGATTCGAACCCACTATCCTTGGGTCGCTAGACTACCGCACTAGCGAACACGACCACCTGGATCGCCACCAATTGAGCCACTACGGCCCAACCAGAGGAACAGTTATTGACTCACAGGGGTTTCAGCATTTTTCTTAAAAGTTATTTGACAGAATCAAAGGGTTGTTCGTACTTTTGCTACAATAATTTGAATAACAGTTCAGAAAGGAAGAGACTTTTCATGAACTAAAAGCATCACTTTCATAATTAAAGAAATTGAAATCCGTTGTGATCACGAATCCGTTGTGTTCAATTTGAATTGAATTTGAATTTTCATTTGTAGCCTTCAGGCAACTTTGGCTCAGGCTGGAATAATATAGGGAAGATGATGTCGGAAAGAAGTTGGCCAGAATCTAATTTGAATATACCATCCCGGCGTTCATCTGATGTGACTGAGGAAAATACTGAAAACACTTAGTCAGGATAGACGCTCACTGGAATCGTTCCCAGGACTGTCCGATTGTTAAGTCAGCGCTCTACCAGCTGAGTTACGGCCGCTCGGTACGAACCAAGTTCAATTTTGATCAACTATCAGAATTGTTTATATAGATGTTCTTACACTGACTTCCGTGCTCGACAGGTCAAGCCCAATAAAGATAACGAGTAACGTTAAGGTGATAGCATAAGCCTATAGACATAACATTTATGTCTATTTCTTATGCTATCTCCAAAATGCGTGTAGGTACGAATCAGAATTCGATATTCTCAAGGCAGAGGTATAATATACAGTAATATGACTCTTTTATTTTTCATTGCCATACTAATTATTCCAAGTACACCAGGCTTATTAGAAACTAAGTTGATAACAGAAAGAAAATACATTCTGCTGAAGTTTTGAAACTAAAAATTGAAACTTTAAATTCCCGAACTTTACAGCATTGAAGCTACACCTATCTCGAACACTTCACGCAAACATTGTGACTGGAATCAAACCTTGCACATCTAGAGAATATCTAACAAAGCCCCTAAATATATTTTTGTAGCTGTAGGTCTTATAGCGGAGGCGCTGAAAAGTCGGTTACTTGAGACTCACGGAGAATCGTAGCAGCATTACTGTGAGCTTACTACCGCACAGGGCTGTGGCGTAAGCGTTAGAACGTTGGACTACTGTTTGAGATATCTGGAGTTGGAATCCTGGTGTTGACAAAGTAGTTTCGAATTTTTGTTTCTGTTTCTTTAATATAGTTACAAAATTTTGTTTCACAATGCGTTTCTGACGTGTAAAGTGCTTTAAGTGTTTTTTGGCCCTCCTCAATACCACAACAGCATCTAGAAACGAAACTCAAAAACACAAATCCTGCTGTGTTTTTAAGCCATTAGTATTAATTTTATTCTTTTTGCACGAGCAATAAAACCTTCTATGTATTCTAATGCTTTTAAGTTTCTTTCACATATGTAAAGACACGCGTAATGTGATATCCAATATTGTAATAAAATATTGTAAATAATTGCTACATTCACAAGTACAAGAGATATCTCATGTTTTGCTTGCATGGTCTTGTAACTAATGATACTAATAAACTTGATGAGAACATATCCTTACATTCCACAAAAGAGAACAAGTAAATACATAAATAATCTAACAAACATTACGAAGAGAAAACATTCATTCTAGAAGCAAAATATTGACTACATAACAAAATATTAAGGGTCAGTTCTACAATCGACCGCTAAGGTTCTAGTCAGCGCTAAGTTGAGGCCAACTCTCATTTTGCGTACTCTCATTGGCCAAAATCAGATTTGACCTCAACTTAGCGCTGACTAGAAGTTTAGCGGTCGATTGTAGAACTGGCCCTAAGACTGCAAAAACAGAAAAAGGTTACGAAGAACTTTACAAATCAAAATCACATTATGAAATCAAACTTTTCCATACCCAATACAGGAAAAGGAACGATCATTATGGATAATGGGCATAATTAGTTGAATCGAATTTATTGAAGACCTTTAGGCATCTATGACTCAGGCCGGGATAGAGTATAGGGGAGAGGATGCGTGAAGCAGTCGGTCAGGGCCTAAGTTAAAGTACCACCCCACCATTTGCCTGGTGTTACTGTGGAAAAAACCTGGAAAACTTCAGTCAGGAATAGTCGGCGGCTGGTATCTGACCCAGGAACTCCAGAATGTGAAGAAAGTGCTCTGCTACCTTAACTACGGTCGCTCGGAATCACGATAAGAACCGCTGATATCTAAAATGGACCGCTATGTCACCAAACAGATGAATATAAATTTCGAGCGCTCGATTCGAAGATAAGGTTTTGCAAAAAATATACGACCGAAACGAGACGAGAGGTCCGAAGAGTGGAAGAGATTGCACAATGAAGAACTCCACAGATTGTACGAATATACGATTCACCCGATACTATATGAATAAGGAAATCACGGCGGCTAAAATGGGCAAACATGTAGCTCGAATCGATAAAAAGCGAAGATTATATTCCATCGTGGTTGGGAGACCGGAGAGAAAGACTCCTTTGGAAAACCAACATCGTTGAGAGGACAATATTAGAAGAGTTCTTCGAGAGGTACGGTTGCGTGATGAAAACTGGCTTGATCTTGCCCAGGAAAGAAGAATCCAACTGAAAACGTTTATTACTGCGGGGATGAACTTGTGAGTTCTGTAAGCCATAGAGTTAGTTAGTTAGTAACTCTATCGATATACAAAATTTGGTCCCTATCAGTATGTATTACATCTGAAAAACTGCGTATCAGCTCTAACTGCATGAGAAAGAAGGGGAGTTAGCTACACTGCTCTTTTTCGAAGGTACCATCCGTTGCATTCATATGGTGTGTCCGAGTTAAACCAGAGGAAAAAACTGTCTAGTTGATCAACTTGAGTAGGTTATGAACCTGCGGTTCTTCCTATGTGCAATTCAGAGCTGAAACTGGTCACGGGGAAAACTTGACCGGATCACCGGGGTTATTCTTGGGACTCAGCCTGACCAGGCAACCCAGAGGGCAAAGCAGAGTTCTCAATTGAATCGACCATCGTTAAAAGGGGATATGTTACCAAATAAATGTTTTGAGAAACACACACAAAAAACAACTAGAATATATCTGAAGAGTTATATGAACTGAATTTCATTTTTATCATTATCGTCTTTTTTTCTTGTAGTATTCTTTTCTTTTCTTAAAAAGTCCACTGTTGAGTACACTCCTCAGTAGTCTGGTCCATACACCACCACAATGCCTATCTAGAGTGGTTGTTCCCACGCAACCAATAATTATGTAATTTTCCAAATCTTGGTCGCTTTCCAACTCTCTCGGATACGCTATCATTCAAAAATTCTTCTGCTGTGCTGAGAGGATAGATTCAACACACATCTGCACACACATAAACACACATGCAGAAAAAAAAATATTCTCTTGCCCTTCCTCATTCGAAATTACAGCTGCTGTGTGTGATGAACATAACACACTTTCAGAGCGCAAGAAAAAATGTTGTATTTTGTAAACCAAGAGTTAATGGGGATGTTCGACATAAACTAATGTAACATTAATTCTGTTGTCATCCTCTTCTTTGGAGTGACATGCTATACATACAAGAGAACATTTCTTGCTCTCAACAGTTTTGTAATGCTTGTATTATAGAGATTCGTGAAGTAAGTTACAAGATCTATCGCAGTAAGCCGCATAGTAAGTAGCATGATCAAAAAAAATAGTGGTGTAAAATATGTACACGCGGATTCATAAAAAATGGCCGACGGAATTTCTAAAGTTCTTAAATGTTGAAGAATTTTTCAACGGTAAGCAAATACTGGTAAGCACAACATGTGGAATATTTATTTTAAATCTATAAAGAATATATGCTAGGTATTGCCAATTTGTGAAATTAATGAAAGAAAACGTCGGCCATTTTTTATGAATCTAAGTGCACTTAAATACATAGGAAAACTATTAAAATATATGGCTAAGAGTGTAAATAGCAACTAATACCAAATAACTTGGTAGATTTTAACAACCGTGAAATTTGCGCATCAATTAACGAGTTTACGACTATTGCAAACTAGAAAATAAACTGCTATTGTAAAAATATGTTCCAAAACCATTTATTAAAGTGGTTCTATTCTTTTAAAACTATCGTAAACTGAGGTTTACATTTTTTTGTTTTATTCAAGGAAAATTTCCCAGACTTTTGAATGGGTCATACCGAGGGTAACCATAAGTTTACGATCTGGACTTGGTCTCAGAACGACGCTCCAGGTTTATCTGTCCAGCTGTGTACCCACAAAACAAAAATGAAATGAGTACCGTATATTAAGAAGCGATCATTTATTTTAATCCCACTGAGGTGAAATAAAGAAAGTCACAATTGATTCATCTATTGAGAGAACGAGTTAAGCCACAAAGTCCATAAGATCAAGATTACTATTTGCATTCATTCGCCTGACCTCTGCCTGCAATTTGATTATCACTAGATGTTGACAGATTGACCCAGAAGCCTTCACGGTCAATCCGACAACAAATAATGATAATCAAATTGCAGATAGAGGTCAGGCAAATGAAACTAAATAGTAATCTCGACGTAATAGACTTTGTGGCTTAGCTCCCTCTATCACTAGATGCCTCAATTGTGCACGTTCTTGCTCTATAGTCCCAGCAACTCTTTTAACAATAATAAAAAAAAAAACAGAAGCGCATTTCATAAGAATAGTATAAACTTACATAGCCAAATGTCATGTCCCTTCCTCTTTCGATATTTTTGAGGTTTGTTTTTCATTATTAGTTTTGCTACTCCTGAGAAAATTTGACCTAGTTCATTTCTCTTCAATGTGATTCATTTGCACACGAAACTTACGCGTACAACCCCTTCTATGTTCGATAAATATTAAGAGGAATATACCTATGTACTTTCCAAGTACACTTACAAGAGGTAATTGTTTGTGAGCACAGGGATCCAGGAGTCGAAGAAATATTTGGCCTTCTCTTAAAAATTCAACTGTTGAAACTGTGTACAAGCAAAAGATACTTTAAAAAACAAACTGAGTAATCTTTTCCACCTTTGTGTATGAAAGCATGAGGCTCAATCTTACTTTATGCATACATGCAGTAACTTGCGCTTTGCCGAGGACGTAGAAAGTTTAATAAGACTACGGACATGATCAAAATTCTTATCCTGAAAGAATTTGTTAGCTGTAATACGATTCAATGCGTAGACTGTTATTAAGTATTGGGCTTACATATAAGGCCATGCTTACTAAATAAGACTCAAGCAGTTTTCTTATTCAAAAAGCACAAAAATACACAGCCTAAAGAATATCAATAGGTAACAAATGAAAGCGCTCCTCTTAGTTGAAATGTATACCGGTACTATACCAACCAACAGAGTGTATTGAAGATCAACAACAGATTCTGGATGTTAATTTCTTTTAGACAAGTATCTTGTTTGTAGGTATAAGTTAAAAGACGCGCAAATTGTAGGTCACGTCACTTACTAGAATTTAAATTCAGATCTTCCTGGCTGCTGTGCTTCTAAGATACTACCGCCATAACCAAACAGAAAAAATATTTATTCCGAGACAACAAAATATTGTTAAAATAGAGTCCGTTCAAATGTTTATTTGCCTGAAACTAACAATTGTTATGAGGTTTGTTTTGTTATTAATGTAAAATACACAAGAAAAAGTAAATACCTATGAAAACAAAGGTAAATTTTGTATTTTTTGGACCTTTTAAGTAGGTAATGTCTTCGGCATGTCACGTTCCTATTAGTTGTTAAATTTCTAAATTCCACAAACATCCATTACCCAGTCGGGTTTCGAAACCAGAAACTTGGAGACGCTCGCCAGTCACCTCAGACCAGAGCTGAAACTGGGTCACTTTTGGTGACCCCGGACCCGAACATAGATGACACGGCGACCCGCTCAGAAATTCGACCCGGTTTACCCGATCTGCAAACTTAACAAACAGGGAATTTTCGGCGTCGTGATTTTCGTGCTCTGTGGCTAATACCTCCGGTCCCGGTGGCCCCTGACAGAAACACTGTTCAAACGGAAGAAAATAAATAAAATCTCCCCTAGCAGTACAGAATGTAGGGGCAATATCGGCCCAATACTTGGCCAGTACCGGTCAATATCGATCAAGGTTGGCCCAGTATTGGGCCAATATTGGCCTGACATTCTATGCTGCTAGGATCTGCTTTGCTCTCCTTCTCATATGGTTGAAATCGGGTCAGGCCGGGTCCCAACCAGGTCCAAAACCTGACCCGATTGACCCGTTTCAGTCTTGCCTCAGACAAATGACTAATGCTGTCGGCGTAAATAGCTGTAAGATGAACAAGACATGCACACGGATCTCCTAATCCGAAGTTTTGCAACACTACCTGTTACATACAACACGGCGTTATGATGTTTAGATAGTTTCTTTTATTGTTAAAGCCTTGTCAGAAGCGAAAAAAGACAAGTCTCTTTTGCAAATTAGACATAGCTATGCACTGAGATAAAATGAAATCCCAAAGAGTCATTATAGGTTAATGAAACTCGGAGATCAGATTAATGTATATGATCGATTACACTGATACGAGTTATAACACCACTACTTAAAGCATGCGCGCGCGCACAGCCATGTCGAAGTTGAAAGTTGTCTCCTTCAATAACAACTATGATCACCACCATGTTGACTGCAGGCACGCTCACGCATTCCAACGTAGAACTGTGGGATGTAATCCCGTGGGACGGTGTTGAAACCTACTGCGGTCAGATCGACAACAGTCGTTGCTGGTTGCGGATGAGGCCGGAGCTGGCGTCCAATCATGTCCCACGCATGCTCGATGGGCGAAATATTTTGTAATCTTGCGAGATAGAGTAACAAGTTTCATCTAGAATAGCATATCAAGTTCCAGCACCGGTAAGGGAATGAGTTTTATCGAGTAGAAACAGCTTCCCCTGAATACCATCCAGAAATGGCAACACAACGGGTTCGATCGCCGTTATAATGTAAACATTTGTCCCCATGGCGCTCGTCTGACAACAACGATGATGATCTTGTTTTTATAGGAAATCCCTGCACATGCCATAATGTTTTGGGTCATTCCACTATGTCAACGACGCAAGCAGCTTGCCACTACATGTTTACCAGCTCTCCTGATGTCCCGTGCATATCCATCGTCCATGAAGAACACAAAATGCCATTTTGCCCTCCAATAGATTTTAGAACGATATCACTGGAGACGCATTTGACAGTGCACAGGAACGAACGGCAAATACGACACAAAATGCCTCGAGTGGAGGCCGCCCTCCAGCAGACGATTCAGTACCTTTCGTTTTGTGACAGCGTGTCTCACGGCACTGTGCCTTGAGTTACAGCTTCAAACATACTCCAAATCACTACGACATTCCTGTGAAGGCGCCGATTTTCTCTCGCACTGGTGGATCGCAACCGCCAGGATCCTGTAGCTTCCGTAGAACAAATCCTACCAGAAGTTGTACATAGTAGAGACATATCAATTCATAATAATCGCGTTCTTACGAAAGGAGAATTCACCTTCCTGAAGGTATACCACATGGCCTTGTTCAATGAGTCAATTGCCCACATGTACGTCGTTTTCACCTTATAATAATTCTGTATACATGCAGCACACGTTACCACAGTGACACTAACGCTAACGAACACTTACTAACATGTATCAACTCGAACAGTTCATGTCACATGTGTGGCGGAGCTGTGTGCATATCATGTGAGTAATAACCTACCTTGTAAGTTCTATTAATGTAACACATCATGTACAATAATCTGCTGTCAAAATTTTCTTCACCTAGCGTAACACCTTCTTTGCATTGAGATTTCTTTTATCCAGAAATTGTCACTTTTTTAATGTATGAATAATCCTCCAGCAAGCTTGAAATTATTTGTTTGTAGAATATAAACGCCAACCATGTTGGATTATGTAATATGGCGAATCTTCGTCTTTAAAATAGCACCTATCGATAAAATGCAGAATAGTACTGTCCATTTCACTAGCTGCTGTAGTAAACAATATTCGACAATTTTATTTAGTTGTACTTTCGTTGCTGTAGTGATAGAATCCCTTGTAAGAAATTAATCTGATTTGCATTTTACTAGATGAGTATTTTAGCGATGACAGCAAACGAGACTGTTCCACCCTTGGTCATCCAATTAAATATTTTTCTCTCGCAGATATTACATTACTAGAAACAAGAGGCATCGAGGCAATTATTTGCTTAGAGAAAATCAAGATTTGTTTTGGTCCTATTTACATAAACTCTTTTCGCTCTGTGCACTGTGCATATACTGAATCCCGTAAGTCGAGTAACTGACATGTTCATTTATTTGAACTGTTATTAGCATTCTACGTAAGACTGAGTTCATAAGGGTAAAGCGCACTCCTAATCACTCCATTCAATGAATTCCCGTCGGATTTGACCCCAAGTTCATATGAACAGAAAGCGAAAGTGTATACCATTCAAAAACACATATTTGTAAAGATTACAACAAGGAATATTTAAGTGTATTTCAGCTGAACCCTAAGGAATATATTACACTGTATGCAGAATTGGTCGTATCCTTGATAGCACACTTATTAAAGGACTAAGTGGGAAGTTTGAAATAGATTTCCGATCAATTCATCTACCACATTCTTTTCTTTATACT
>JAGDQP010016014.1:0-13146 GCA_022664845.1 Lepisma saccharinum | reverse complement strand
ACAATCTTTTGTTTATTGAAAAATTGAATTTAAGCGTCTTTGGCTCTGGCAGAGATAGTATAAAGAAAAGAATGTGGGAAGAATGACAGCCATGGCCTAGTTTAAAGGTACCATTCTAGCATTAATATTGTGTGATCGATGAAACCCTTGGAGAAACCAGTCAGGGTGATCAGTCGCTGATTTTGAACCCAGGAGCTTCAGAATGATTTTCTCTTTAGCTTTCAATCTCCATCTATTTGCACATAAGCTACAGTATTGTCTAAAGAGGAATGAACTCTAATGCTTAAATTTAATTTGTACTTTTGAAAATTGATTCTTGCTTGGAGTTTACATTTCAACAGGATCTTAATTGAAAGAGTCTCCATCATTTCCTTGCTGAATTGGTCACAGGAAAATCTTCGATGATGATACATTTGTAAAGCATAGTAAGAGCAAACTTGTACACCTGATTCATAGAAAATGGCTGGTGGGAAAAGATCAAATTTCGACAAGTTGCAAAATGTGGCAACACTGATCCAATGTAAGGTACGGGAACCCAATATGGCCTATTCGTTGTATTCGTTATAATAAATGTTAAATCCGACAGATGGCGGTAGTTGTGTATGTAGAAGATACATAAATAGTGTTTTAAACAGAAGCCAGTAGACGGAGTTGCCAGTGTTGTGGACGACGCTGAGTAGAGAGAGCAATTTCAAAGCTGAGGCCATATTGGTTCCTGTATGGTAAGTTGGCCCAAAATTCCATACCACTTTTATTTTAAAAAGTCGTACTTTGTTATATATAAACTGTATAATTTTCCATTACATGCTGTATCGTAGGGACACCTAGATACTCACGAAAATTACATATTGTTTTATCCCATCTACTTACCAAAAGCAAATAGTTACAGAACATTTGTTTGAGAACATGCGATAGAAAATATTCAGTAGCGCAGTATACATCACACATTTTTTTTTTTAAAAATGGACCTATCCTTGCACATTCATTATTATGACTACATTCTGCATTGTTGACGCCTTATACCAGGGGTCGGCAAACCGTCGATCGCGAGCTACAAGTAGTTCGTGGGGATAGTTTCGGTGCAAGGTTAACTTTACTGTCTGGCCAGCTAGTAAAATTTATCAAACTACTTTCATTTTATTTGGTACCGGTAGCTCACCACATACTTCCATATTTGGAGAGTAGCTCTTTGGTCGAGAAGTTTGCCGACCCTTACCTTATACAGTGTTCCCTAGGTTTGGATTTTGAGTATAATTCATTGCAATACAACACGAAAAATAATCGCTGTAACCAGCAACTGCATTTGGAAGTTTAACATCAGTTTGTAAATATGGCTTTCAAATTAACGCACAAACAGAGCACCACGACATTGACAATGTTGGACTTGTTGACATCCATCAAATCAAGGGTGCGAATACGTTTTAATTTATTTTCTTAATCAGAATTCAAAGTACCGTATATCTTTTATACAGTAATCTATATAAATTATTTATAAATCCTTGTTCAAGGAAATACTCCAACAGACAGCAATAAATCAAATCCATATTAACTAGGGCAAGTAGTATTTTGCCCTTGGGGTATTGTATGTCAGTGTACCCTTACTGCCTTCACGAAAAAGAATGGACAATCATCGCTTTAGCTGACGATGTACGAATTGCGAACACTTTTGATACACGTGTTAACGAACTACGTTTTATCCAACTACGTCATTTACAGTTTCTCGAACTAGCAAAATTTCGTGTTGTCTATTTTCTATGAATCTGGGTGTATATTCTTACCCTAAATGATCACTGGTGTAAACCTTAGATCAAATTACTTTCATATTGCAACACTAACAGTAGTACGGCTTTCTTCCAGAAGACTATACAATACAAAGTATAGATTACGGAAACCGAAGAGAGACTCAGGGCACATTGTTTATGGAAATTACAACAGGCTTTCTTTTTTGTAAGACAGTAGATAAACAACTAAGTGTAAGGTCACCAAAGTTTGTATTTTGGTTTAAGACAGAATGGAGATGTGTTTTTTTCTTCTTCCTTGTTTCTCTAAGATCTCAAATATTTACGTTCACTACAGCGTTGACTAGCATGTCACAGAACAACTGCTTCTGGTCCGTAAAATTTAAGTGGTTTGTTAACATTTAACATTTCAACCTACACAATTTAAGGCGCGGGATATGTTTGTAGTATTCTATAGTTCACGCTAGTAGGGAGTCACGTCTATTTCTGTCTAGAACTGATCTTCGAAAAGAAATTGCTCCAACATTAGGCTTAAATGATATATGTTTTGTACTAGACAGGGAAAAAGATACTAAAAGACATTCGAAAAGATATTGTTGAAGAGGAAGAATTATTATGGTAGTCTTACCATCAACCCCTGTTCAAATCGAGCCATTTACATTCGCAACGTGGTGATGCTGAAGGGGAGTCTGGAACAAATCTTTATTCGACATGTCGGAACTCTTGCAATATGGAGAATCTTGGGAACATGGGGCGAAAACCAATAACAATAAAGAAGACGGGACGGGGTCGAAGAAGAGAAGATATAATTTCTGATAACAACATATACAGTTCATGTAAACTAGTCAGGGGGAGAGATCAGTGTTGATATCTCTTTAATGAATCACTCTTTTCTTTAGAAAGGTCGGTTGCTTACAGATTGTCAGTTTTCCAATGTCATATATTTTGTTTTTCTGAGGTACACCATGAAGTGAAGAAGCTAACTACAGCACCATATAATCTACAATAATTTCAAATCAAATTTATTGAGGAGCTGATTCAATTCATTTAAGTCTACACATGAAACTGATGAGGAACACAGTCCTTGATTTATTCCCCTGTATTTTGAATTTTGAATTTAATTTTAAGGTTTTAGGCAACTTTGGCTCAGGCCGGTTCTTCCTCTGTCCGTACGAAAATACTTTATATTTATATGGGCCAGTTTAGTAACTTTGGACTTCGGCCCGTCACGATTTGTCTTTAGCTGTTAAGTGTTAAAATCCACACCCATGTCCCTGCCGGGACTCGAACCCGGGACCGTTGAGTCGATAGCCTACCGCCGCAGACCGCTCGACCACCCGGCCGGCGCCTCTATCCGTATGAATGTGAGCAAACAGATCCATTTCATCAATTTTAACAAAGAATCTTCCCGGTATTTGCGTCCTCAGACTGAAGTAATGTAGGTTTATTGTTGAAATTAGCATACAAAAATTAGCAGCCGCCGTGACCAGGAATCGAACTCGGTTCTCCTGTTTCCTATCTACTACACCTCACACAATATTTCTTGTTAAAATGGTAAAAACATCTATTCTTTCGAACTGCAAGATTGCAGACAAATTCATCAACAAAAATCTCCAAATATGTGCAATAGCTTGATTTCATAACAACTACTAGGGGCTGAAAGTCTTAAGGTATGAGGATTGGCGATATACACAGAGAACTGGCCGTGCTGTGGTAAGTAATGGGCAGCACATTCGACCGGTAACGGCAGACGCAAATTTTTCTCTGTTGATTTCAATATTTACATCACAAAAATGTAATAACATCTAGGTTTATTCTTACTGGCATTTGTACTTCAGATTTCACACGACGATGGATAGAACAATAAATGAATCATTTTTTGCTGCCATCTATTGTTGCCTATAGACTCATAAAATAATCCTATATAGTCTATTACCAAACATTATTACGAGCTGAATTAAAATTTTATGGCCTTTAGGATTCTTTGGTTCAGGTCCTCTAATGGTTTGGGCTGTAGCTTATGATCAGAACTAGGTTTGAATCCTGCTTCGAGCGATCCAGACAGATTTTTACCGGTTTCACCAGGCCCATGCTGGGAGGGCCTGGTCTCTAGCCTCTACCCTCTTCATCTCTTTGCTCTGAAGAGCTAACCGAGGGACGTCATCAGACAATCTGTGATGGGCTTATGACATACGAGACTGTTCAGACCCAAAATAAGCATAAATGAAATAAATGATTAAATATTACCAGGGCATGGTTATTCAATTCAAAATCTTCTGATACGTCATATATATATTTGAAATCAACTGAGTGGAAGACATATCCCATTACCAAAAGTTAACCGGTACCTTCTGATTTGATTTCACTAACAAATTCATTAACATTATTATAGAAATTCGTGTTCTTCTTTCTTCTTAAAAATACCGAATTCTCACTATTATGAACTTCTAGCTGATGTGCGCGCCTGGCAAATAAAATAAAATAAAATAAAAAGATTCTTACCCCGCAGGATGGCTTGTAACAGTTCAATTCTCTCATCTCTACTATTTTCTTCATTTCCGCATACGAAACGATCATATCAAATTATTCAATGTATATGTAGATCAGTTGATAGAACAAAGGATTTGTATTCGGAAAGTCCTGGGTTCGATAACAGCGGTCGACATTCCTGACAGAGATTTTTTTAGGGTTTTTCCTCACTTGCACCAGACAAATGCTGGGATGGTCCTGGCCGACTCCTTCCCGCATCCTTTCCTACCTCATCCTGACCTGGGTCGCATATACATTCAAATTCAAAATTCATTCATTGCATGCAACTCAAACACCAGAGATACTGTGTGGTATTTGATTGTCGTTTTTATTGTAGAAAGAGTAGGATATGTTATTTAAGAGTAAAAAATTGCCTTTGGAGGTCAAAATATCCACCCCTGAGACAAAATTTTGAGACTAGATACAGTCGACTGTATTTCTCTTGACAGATTATGTAATATATTGAAAATTTGGTGCAAATTTGTCCAACAAAATGAAGATTAATACGTATATCGCACATACATAGATAATTTGAGCGTTGCGAGTAGATTCACTTATTCACTTCAGATTGAAGTGCTAAACCAGCTAATAGCGTTTGCAAGTAATCAGCTCTACTACGAAGATTTAATCATTTTATTACGATGCCGAAAAGACATCTATGCATATCAAAGTATTTTAAAACAGTTTACTTTCTAGAGAAGCATACTTTATTGAAAAATAATATTTATGACTTTGACACATTTGTTAGACTACAGAGTGTCAAATCATACACAAAGTACTCTACCGTGAAGTAGGAGGGCTGGAAAGATATTGGTAAAATATGTTATTCAAGTAACCATCCAGATATTCACCTATTGTTGCTGAGGAGAAACAGATAAGATTTCAGTCATAATGGACGGTTCTAAGATTTAAAGCGGGCTGATCTCAATTAAGAGTCGGGCAAGCTTCCGCCAAGCCACCTCAATACAGAAGAACGCTTTTGAAGATTGTCAGTCCTGAAAGCAGAAATCTGTCTACTGATCAGAAACTTACTAGTTCGGTTCTGGTTTAGTTTCCATGTTTCATCGAAGGCCTTTATGCAACATGTATGTAGCGGAAAGGGTTTTGACCTACTTCATTCATAATTGATGCTAAACTGGAAATCAAGTGTATCTGTATCATGGGAACTTGTAGTTCAAAGGAGCCTTTCAGGCGCTTCAAAGATTTATTGAGATAAAATTAATCTTTTGCATGCCTTACGTACACCATAATCGGTGTAGAGGGAGTGGTCATCCTTCAGTTGTCATGTTGACAAAGCCAGAACAAGTAAATGAGACAAAGATTTCTCAAGAATTGTTGATTTCTTTTTCTACAGGGCAAATAGTCTCCAGAACATAGGTTAAAATGTCATGAAGACATGATATGAACTACTTCCTTCAATGTGCTTAATTAAATTTGAATTTAGTTACCGGTATAGCCGTTAAGCATCTTTGGCTAAGATCGGGATAGGGTAGGGGAAGATAGCGGCTAGGGCTTTAATTAAGATACCACCTCAGCATTCGCCTGGTGAAACGTAGGGGAAATCCTGGAAATCATACACTGCAAAAAATAGCTGTGTTAATTCAACACAATGCGGTGTCCCAGCGTGACTACCACTTTTGTGTGTTAAATCAACACAACACACGGTGTTGAATTCGCTACTGTGGAAAAAAAGAGTTATGGCTGTAGTGAGATTTGAACATGGGTTGCTCAGCTAAAAGTCGAACGCCTAACCGACTTGGCTAAATCGACAGACGAAAACATACTACATGCAAACGATATTTAGTGAACATAATTTGAATTAAACGACTACATTATAGGTTTAAACAATGTATGGGATCAAATATATGTTGCTGAACCCCAAAAATAAACTAAGTTACTTGCACGACTCATCCCATGGTTTAATCACTTCCTATTTGTCAACTGAGAACCAGAATTCCCATTCATTGAGAATATTCCATTTCTATGAAAGGAAGCAAGATGCCGACAGCCAAACACTTGAGCAGCATTACTGCTTTCTTATCGTAGCAACATGTTACGTGCTTTACTTCCTTTCATAGAAATGGAACATATTCTCAATAAATGGGGATTGTGATCCCTAATGACCAATGGAAAAGAGATTAAATCATGGCATAAGTCGTGAGAGTAACTTTCTTTGTGTTCGGGGTTCAGCAACATTTTTTTATCCTCTATATTGTTTCAATCTAGTGCTTATTCCGTCTGACGATTTAGCGAAGTTGGTAAGACGCTCGACTTCCAACTGAACAACCCATGTTCAAATCTAGCTACAACCGTATTTTTTTTTCTCTCAGTACCGAAATCAACACCTTGTGTTGTGTTGATTTAACACACAAAAGTGGTAGTCACGCTGGGACACCGCATTGTGTTGAACTAACACAGCTATTTTTTACTGTGTAGTCAAGATAACCGGCAGCAGGGTTCGAACCCGCCATTCCCGATCCGAGTTCGTGACGTTACCGTCTGAACTCCTGGGACTGAAGAATGAGTTCAATGTGTTTAATGTTCTGCCTCACATGTTTAATGTGGTAAATTGTGGGAAAAGAATAGTTACCAATAAGAAATTAGATATGGAGTAAGCGTTTACGGTCCTGTCTTCGAGATTCATGTGTGTCTTACACACATCTTTCTGATCCACTGAAGTACTTCTTCTTTGGAGAAGAATGCAACATCCTGCCTTCCAAGTATACTTAAAAAAATAAAAGGAATGAGCTAGTTTTCAATCCGCCTTATTATATTACATGTACCATTACAGACCGCTGCTTTACACAACCTAAAATAAGATTACGAGAAGTCAAGTTTCATTTCTAACGCGATCATCACAAATGACTTTCCTAAACGGAAACTAGAGTTCAGAAGGGAATGATCAAAGATACAATGGTTATCTACAAATCATTTTCAAAACAAAATTAATTAAATAGACTTTCTATCAACGTTACTAATCACAAGCTGCCGACGGAGAAGGACAGACTTCCAATCAACGCTTAATTCCTTCATTTCATTATGATGGGCAGTGATAAAAAGGAAGAAAACACACGCAAATATTTGCGGCTCGATGGGATTCAAATTTCAATCATTATCTCAAAATCCCTTCTATTAACACCGTCATAATTGGATGCCTTTGTAATTAAATACAAATAATCTTAAAATATAGTAGTGAAGATCTTAAATTAATAACGGTTATCACTGAGCGACTACTTTTAGATATTAAGAAACACTTCCCCCAGTCCTTGTAATTGGGTAACGAGGGATGCTAAATTCAGATTAGCATTGGGAAGGTGGAACTCGTTCGTGTTCTACTCTCTCTGGCTTCTTTGAGATATTCTCCATTGTTTTTCTCAATTTCACTAGGCAAATTTTCGGGATGCTACTTTGATGGAATGACTACCACGTTCCTTTCACTGGATGATGCTCAAGCCGAAGGAGTTCATCCCTCCACAGACACTATCGAGAAGTGCAAGCCGCAAGTAGGGTTTAGACCCTCCCAAAGAGATAATAACGTTGTACAACATAAGCAAAAGAAAGCTGTTAATCTGGAGAGCTAACTGCTGAGATATTTGTTATTCTCACAAAGAAAGGAAATAATCTCCTCGCTAACACCGAAACAGAATTCTACCAAGAAATTTAGCAGGCGTATTTCTGACCCCGAAACAGGAACAAAACTTGTCTTTGCCGAATTTCGCTCCGATTCCGAGATACAGGAATTCCAACGTTTAGTCTCAAAATCGACTTCCATTAGAAGTTAAATGTGATGTCATCAGGTTTCTAGTGTTGTTAACGTGGTACAGTTGATTTTTTCAAATAACACTACGACGATTTATTGGATATTTGGTTCCCTAATGAAGATAAACCTCATATGTGAAGGACAGATCACAGTGCTGCAAACTGTGAATATTATACCAGGTTAAACTTTTGAACAAATAAAATTTTATACTACGTTGGCAACACTGATAGCTCGATAATATCACATATTAACATATAATATTCATTTTATTAATATAAATCAACTCCCTAAATTAAATTTTACTTTCACGTATCAATAATTTATCGAGAAATATTAATTTTATTTACCATTGTAAGGACCATCTTACAAGGGACATCACCCAAGTATAAGGCTCCGATTTCAATGTAATTTTATTTTCTGATAGAGGGCATGTATGCATTATGTCTGTTGACAGAAATTGTTGCCACGGCGCATGTTTATTAAAGCTATTGAATGTTGAAGAGTTGTGATGTAGTTATTTACAGGGTAAGGCAAAAGTCCCTTAGCACCCCTTGTAAACTACGTGTGAATGATAAAAAAGTGAAGAACAACCATGTGGGTACATGTTAGGCCTAGGGGGAAGTCGCATGGTAGGTGTGACTTTGAAGGGCAGACATCTTGAAATCCGCCATCTTGAATCAGACTCAATTTTCGAAAATGAAAACCATAGCATGTGACACCTCATTGTAACAGCAAATTTTCCCACAAATCCAACGGTATGCTTATTTTTCCTCTATAGTTAACCAGTACGAAGTTAGGTCCATGTTTGCTACATATATTGATTTTGCGATTTATTGTCAGTGCATGAATAGTGTTGGGATGAGTTTTCGCCACTCTTTCTGAAGTTTTAAGAGTTGCGATGTAGTAAACCACTAAACATGAAAAGCCGATAAGCCGACACGTGAACAAACAAAAATGAAATTGTAACTGATTCTCGTTAGATGAACACAAAATTATCAGGAAATATAGCAGACAATGTTACGCTGTGTGAATTACCCACTTGCTTATCCCATGTAGGTGCAGTCTGACTGTTTCAGCGGAACTATGGAACCTTTCTGCAAGTTCATCACACGTTAGACCACCGTCCTCCTCGATGGCTGCTTTCAGGGCCTCGTCATCCAACACATGTGGTTGTCCACTGCGAGGTTCATCAGCAAGCTCATATCTCCCGAACGGAATTTCTGTTACCAATGCCTGGCGGTGCGTTCGTTCACGGCATTCTCACCAAATGCCTGGCATATGCGGCGACTTGATACGGCAGCTGACAGGCTCACTTTAAAGTCACACAACAAACACAGGCGAAGAAGCTGCTTCGATACCTCAATTTCTCTTATACATTGGACGAACTATGACTACTGTGTGTGAGCACCGTGCCTGTATTACTGAAGGTCGATGGTCAGACTAACTCCCGATCGCTTGGCAGGCACGTGCGCCATTTCGTTTTCTCTCTGTGAGCGCATGATTAATGGGACGTCAAAAGCGGCCAAAACCTTTTTGGTTACCTTGTAAAACGAAACACAGTTCTTTCATCGTAAAGTGAGCAATGGAAGAGCGTTATAATATAGTACGTTTAGCATTCTGAAAGTAAAGCACCATCTAGTTTAGTCAAGATTTAGAACAATTTAAACTATATTTAATTTAAAGTAGTTATTCAGTGAAAATTAACAACTTAATTTTTCTCGAATGAATTCTTTCCTTATGAATTTAATTGAAGACCTTTAGGCATCTGAGGTTCAGGCCTTAATTTTATTGAATTTTGAATTGAACTTTATTTACGTTCTTTAGGCATCTAAGGCTCAAGGATTCGGGAAGGTGTCGATCAGGGCCTACGTTGAAGGTGCCATCATGGCATTTGCCTGGTGTGACTGAGGGAAAGTCCTGGAAAACCCTCAGTCTGGATGGTCGGCCACCGATATCGAACCCACGATCTCCCTGATGCTACGACAACGCTCTACCACAGAGCTATGGCTGCTCCGTTTAATTTTTCTCAAGTTAACATTGTAGTTCTTTGTTTACAGCTCACAATGAGGTCTTTCTATATTTATTGTGTACCAATTGTATTATTCCGTGGAAATATTATTTCTCCACAATATTAGCACCTTATAACTTCCCAATTATAAGACGGCAACGCTCAATGTAATTACTTAAAGGATAGAAATATACATTCAACATTCTTTACAGCTTGGTGGGCACTGCGTGTAAAGTTCAAATGGTTTTTCGGAGTTTGTTCCTTATTGTATGTATCTTCTAAAGACGGACATTCTGGTTAAAGGGAGACCCAAGACACTGCTCCCAGCAACACAAAATATCGTTAATAAACGACAGGAAAAGTATCGATTTATTGCATAACTGTACTTTATAATGTGAATAAAAGCTGACCGTTGTAAACCCAAATTTTTGTGTGTTCTACTTTTCGAATGCAAATGCAAGGAAAGTGTTTTTCCACGTTCATTATCAGTTGATTATTAGAATGCCACTAGTTCAATCCAACGCGGCGGAAGCGCACAATTAACGCTAACGGTCATAAATTCAATGTGCAAAGGAGAAGTAAATACTAAAAAGGGAACCACGTCAGTTAATCAATCGATATTTACAGGAAATTTGTTATTCCACTTGGTTTTAGCTTGTAAGGCACGAAAGTGACAACGATACACCCAACCTTTTGGAAAATCTTGAATATGGATTTTTAGAAATGTCCATTTCTGCATATTTCCACAGGGTAAGGCATAAGTCTGAAGACATTTGCAGTATTGAAACTGCTGCGGGAATCAAACCCAACCTTTGGATACTGACAGTAGGAGAAGGTCTGCTATGGACATCATAGCCGCCGTTTTGAAAGCCGCTATCTTGGTTTCAACTCGAGAATTTGAAATTGGAAGACCGTATCGTAACAGATCATTTTAGGTCAGCCCCCTCCCAGAAATTCAAATGTAAAGACATGTGTCATCTATACTGCAAGAAAAAAAAAGACTGTTAATTCAACACCTTTTAGTATCCCAAGGTGACCACCACTTCGTGTTAAAGTAACACCGTTTCTTGTGTTATTTCGGTGATATGACACTGTGTTAGTGATAGTATGATACCCTCCATTGTGTTGATTCAGCATTGACAACACATCAATTGTGCTGAATCACTGAAATCAACACCGTTTGTTGTGTTAACACAAAAAAGTGGTAGTTGCCCTAAGACGTCCAAAGGTGTTGAATTAACCCAACCATTTTTTGCTGTGTATTCGTGCTTTGTTTGTTTTGGAGATAAGACACTGAAAGTTGGGCTTTAGCGAGAGCTAATGTTTCTTAATTCTGTCGTTCCAGGTGATTCAGCACGGCGTGGTGCAAAGGTGGAAAAGTGTCTGGATCTCCAATTTCCGGGATGTTGATTGGCTCGGTCAGCGAGGACCCATCGCTTGGCCCCTTGTCCACGTGCTCTCACACATTTTGCTTTGTATCTCTGGGACCATCTAAAAGACGTAATTGTCTGAATTGATGACCGCATGAGTTTCTAATGACGATATCTATGGTTTTTGGTAAAGTGGGCTCCGAACCACTCCGTTCAATGAACGATGGAGGGAATTAAAGGCATGATATATCGTGAAACAATCAACGACCTATACCATCTCCAGCAAGGATTCAGCACGCCCACAGGGTGGAGTGAAAAATGTGGTTAATTTAAGTATTCGTAATTTCCTACGGTATACGTAATTTCCTAAGGTATTTCATCTAGTGTCTTATCAACAGTACAGTGTGTGCTTTGCGTATGTTGTTTATCATCAGTAGAAAATGCCAAATACCTAATAACATGACGTGGTGCCATTTAAAAAGTTTAAACGTTATACAGGGTTGTCAACGCTGAAAACTCGGTGACGACATATTTTCACTCCTGATATCCAGCATGTTGCTAAAAACAAATTTGCACAGAAGATATTTTCATTCAATGAATCGTTCC
Organism: Lepisma saccharinum; assembly: GCA_022664845.1. NCBI lineage: Eukaryota > Metazoa > Arthropoda > Insecta > Zygentoma > Lepismatidae > Lepisma > Lepisma saccharinum. The sequence continues at coordinate 1,134 of JAGDQP010016014.1, read as the reverse complement.
TGCTTTATTGAGAATTATTCTATTCATTCCTATTATTAGGCGTCGACTTTGGATTCCAAGTTGGAAACGCTGTATCTCCAAAATAAAGTGGAATTTCACTCACGTTCATAGGAATATTTTTACTAGTTTGGATGTCAGGAATCATCTCCCGAAAGTAACTCATTTTGTTCTGAATCACCAACATGGCCTTTATTTAACTTTTGTGAATTTCGAGGCTTCACCCCCCTAGGACAGCTTCCTCTTAACCATCACGTTAAATTTGTAGTATTCTCTACATTTAATCGTAAAAAACGTTTGGTAAACTTTATTTTTATATGGGCCAGTCTAGTAACTTTGGACTGCGGCCCGTCACGATTCGCCTTTAGCTGTTAAATGTTAAAATCCACACCCATGCCCCTGCCGATACTCGAACCCGGGATCTTCGAGTCGATGGACTACCGCCGCAGACTGCTCGGCCACCCGGCAAGCTATGTTTCATCGTGATCTATCAGATTCATTACATTTGATATGGATTTCAGCGACCACATACCGTGACCCTAACTAATCATTTTAATTTGGTTTCTTTGAGGAAAAAGACTGATATGTCCTAACAATAAGATTAGCCGCACATAAAAATATCAAGCTTGAGGGCGCCGAGATTTCTTGACTAATCGTGCTTAGTGTCATCATTGTGTCATGCTAAATGCTTACGACCACCTCGAGTGAGGAGAGTGGAGCAGAGAGAAAAATACACTGACAAGGTAGACGGAACACAATGGAGATTCTTTGCTCACATTTACATTCCCGTTACTTTTTGAGGAGCATGCCCAGAGCTGGATTAAGGAGTCAAAAGGGGATAAAACCCAGGGGCTCCGCCAAAGGTTTCACGGTCCCCAAATAACTTAATCCAACATAAATTATTTCGTCGATATCTGCGTAGAATATATGATCTTAACAAAAACACCAGAGGTGCAAAAAGTGGAGCCAAGTTCTTTAGCCCTAAAAAGGTGTGAAATGGGAGACGGATGAGCCAAGTTCCTTGGTGACAGCATGTAACAGGAACAAAGGAACTTGGCGCGAGCTGGCAACAGCCTTAGGATTGGTGGCGGTGGACATAGTGGGTTTTAGGATCCCCACCACCCTTATAGCTTGAGG
>JAGDQP010016013.1:23868-41406 GCA_022664845.1 Lepisma saccharinum | reverse complement strand
CGAATGTCTGTCTGTGTTTTCCAAGATTTTTCAGATCTAAAACTGACTGTTTTCCTCTGATAAGCTTCTTTCTCTCTAGTCTAGTATTTAGTTTCAGCTTACATCTCACCATCCTATGATCACTCGAGATTTTGAAACTATTTAGAACAGACACGTCTTGCACAATTGCCCTGTTATTTGATAGAACGTATATATATATATATATATATATATATATATATATATATATATGTGTGTGTGTGTGTGTGTGTGTATGTGTGTGTGTGTGTGTGTGTATATACTGTATATACGTCTTGTGGGGTATCGTTGAACAGCTCTTGATGAATAATCTACAAATCAATAAATAGTTTCTCGATAGCTCTGATATAAGGCGAAATTGAATTTTTGAAAATAAAAAAAGCTTCGAGATCTACCTCAGCCTGTAGGCCTATCGAAAGGGATTTTTCTATTTGGATTGTGTTGTATAATCTGATTAACAATGCAAAATAGTTACTTAGAATGCCTTTGGTTACTTGACTTCCATGAAAGCTAATTCCTACTGTCGTAGTTTCAGTCGCACTGCTAAAATACTGTACTGTATTTGTTATGGATAAGTTTGATTCACTTGATATGTTTTTTCCTTTCTTGGTATTTCCGGTATCCATCTCATGTTACCGTTTTGTCTTGTGTTGTTTACATCCTGTGCTTTAATACTGACTAGTTGCATACGATCCTAACAATGATATCTTTGTTTATATATTTTCTTCTTGTTTGTCTCGTATTTATCGGGTTAATTCTATTATGAAAGCATCACAGCATGCATCATCATCATCATATTGTATGTGATCAAATGTATCCGGACAAATTTATTGTGTCACACTCTCCCCAAATCACCCATAGGATTCTCCTCACACTGCCTGCATTTTGGAAAAATTAACACTGTATTTGAAGTGTATCTCTTCTGATCATAGCGTAGTGGGTAGAGTTACGAACTGCAAATCGCGTGGTTCCAGGTTCGCATCCCGTCGCGGACAATTGAAAAAATTACAAACTCTCCCTACCGGAAGACGAGGGAAGTGGAGTTTCCTTGAAACGTAGTAGAAATTGGAGTTTGTAGTTGTATGATCGTGAAAAGAATAGACAAAATCTGTTAAATATAGATACCAACACGTTTCGCTTGTTTCAAAATTTGCATACAAGGAAAGTGAGCGGCGAAGTCTATTGTAAAATACAAGCTGAAGAAATGAATATTAGGAACCAATTTTATTATGTTTATTAATCATAATGAACCAGGTTTAGAAGGAGCATAAAAATAAGTTTCCACGAACCAAGCTTCTTTATCATAAGAACGAAGTTTTTTTTTTTTTTTTATGGTTTCGATTATACAGTGTGTCCCAGAAATAAAGTTCCAAACTTCGGGAAGTGATTATTCACATGAAAACCAGAAAAAAAAAAGGTTCCTTTAAAGAAATTTCGAAATATGCCTAGTTTCGGAGCTACAAGACCTCAAAGTTGTGGCGTCATCTTTCAGATGACGTCATATCTCGAACAGTAATGACGTCGTCGACTTACCAAATTACATTCGAAGTTGTGCCCAATACGCCCATTTAAGATATGTTTATGATTGGCGAATGGAGCTTAGAAGTGATTTCTATGGTTGCCTTATTAAACCATTTAGTTCCTTGAAAACAAAATTTTTCGTTGCGAAATCTGTGCTATGCGATATTTTCGCAATCATAAACATTGTTTACCTGGACGTATCGCGTACTGCTTCGACTATAATTTGCTAAGCCAATGCCGCTTACGTCATTATGTATTGAGATATGACGTCATTTGTGACGATATCGCCATAACTTTGAGCTCCTATATCTCCAAAACTATCCATAATTTTGAATATCTTCAAAGGAACTGTTTCCTTGTTTCGATGTAAATAATCCTCTCCCGAAATTTGGGACATCATTTTAGGGACAGTCTGTATATAACTTAAACTAGGATTGTATATGTTTATTTCTGCTCGAAAACATGTATTTTGTTTTACGTAACCGTCAAGTCATCACATCTCACTCTCTTCACTTTTGCCCTCCTCTTTCCCTCCCTCCCTCCCTCTCTCTCCCCCTCCCCCCAACTCTCTTTCTTTATTCTTTCTCAGTTCTCGTAAATCTTGTGAACCATTTTCTTCTTGTCTTACGAGGACTTCATTTCAATAGAAGCAACAAGAACATCCATATGACTATATTTTTGCGATAGAGTGACGTCTAGTTCCCATGTAGGTCACTGTTTGCATTCGTTACACAATTTTGTTTCAGTTTCTTCTTTTTTGTTTGTTTTCAGTATTTTGTTGAAAATAAAAACTTACCGTAGAAGTTAAAAAATTACCTTCACATTAATGTCCAGCCTGTCCTTGAAAACTAAAAAAAAAAAAAGACATATTAGTTTGTGACTCGCAAAATAATGTAGTATATGCATTACCAGAGATCCCCCTTTTCTCCAAAAGTATATGTGTTTACAATAAAACTCGCATAGACTTAGTTTTCCGTTCTACTTTAAATCATCGACCACTAAAAGTAAACTTTTTTTATTTATTTGTTATTTGTAGTAAAAGCAACTGCAGCCTGTGCCAATTTGATAAACTCTTTTTACAAACATCCATAATGACCCAGCCTAAATTGAATCTTGATACCTTTTGAATTGGAGTCTAGATAACCAGCCCACTTGGTCACCGCGCGGTTGTCAATATGGCAGAGAAGATAACGATTTCTAAGAAAGAGACCAAAGTAAGGAGAGGAGGAAGCAACTAAGTTTAAAAGAAATATAAAATTTAGAAATAAAATTCAACCAGAATTATCTATGAACAAACAAAAAACAAATAAATAGCGGAATATGGGAGGATATGAAGTTATCCACTTAAAGGGTATCATATTTTTTTTTAAAGATACTGAGCAAATGACACACGACCATCCAAATGTTGACATTTTTAATGGCAGCAGTCAGTCCAGTATCGCTTTTAGATAGAGGTCATTGGAAAATCCTTATGCTCTTTCTTCTCAGAGTGGATCATTTTTGCGATGCACATGAAATACTATACTCTTGCTACTCAGAGCGTTTTCTTTGTATGCGAAACTGTGCAGTTTATTCGTTCTTCTTCGTTCGTTCTTCTTTTTAAATAAGAAACATTAAAAAATCTGAGGTAAGCAAGAAGTCGCCAAAAAATTGTAGTTCAGTGTTATCTAACTCAAAGATAATTTGCTGTTGAATTTACAGTACAAATGGTGTCAAATATAATTTCGCTTAAAGTTATAATAGTTTACGGTCTGTATAGAAACATGTCAATATGCTTGCAGACTAAATTTACAGTAAAAAAAAAAAAAGTGAGTATATGAAACATATAAGGAACATGGATGAGAGCCTGAAAATACCCGCCGCCCCTTAAGATTTGCCGCTTTAGGCCCGGCCTATACTTGAATACGTCACTGCTCTTAAGGCACTCTTCCCCGATGAGACTGAGCAAATCCTGTCAGGGTGACCAGTACAAGGATGTGACCATTCATCCCTCCCTATGCTGCCGAATCGAAGTCCGCGATCGGAACCACTTTACACCATTATGATTTCGTACAATAAATATCAAATCGGCAACACTTCCTTTATATTCCAAACATTTCGAAATATTCGAAGGCTCCCATTGTAAGCCATACACTCAACTGAAGTTAATCTTAATAATCGTAAGCTACTAGCTTTCAGTATGAGTCGCCGTGGCTACGAATCGGGCGGTTGAAATCCCGGCCAGGATGCTGGAGAGTTTTCTCACAGTGTTCCCATGCCTGGCGCTGTGAGGTGCACTCAGCCTCCTATCAAATGGAGTACCGGAGTGTCCTTGGTATTCCTGGGCACCTTAGGAAGGTAAAGACGGTCGACCGTGGGACTGACCACCCCACCTCACTTGGTACCGTAGGTCAAGAAAATGTGGAGCCCTACCTCTACATCCCCCATGCGCCGTTCACGGCGCGTGCGTATCGCACAGGGGATAGCTTTACCTTTTTTTACTAGCTTTCAGTGTTAACATGTAGATCACCCCCGCCATCTTGGTATGACCTTTCCATTGATTTACATGGGCATTGTCTCTCGTTTTACTCGTCTTATGTCTCTCACAAATAGAATATTCAAGTTCTGCTTTCACGAAATTTGCCTTGATGGTTATTTTGACCCTTGTAGAGTTTTGGTTTGCAAAGTTTTTAAAAATATATGAGTGTAATTTATTATTAATAGTTTAACATATAAATCACAATATATCAATGGGAGATTGTACTGTTCGTGTGTTAAATATTGAAATTCTAGAAAATAGCATGAGTCAAGGAAAACATGATGAAACGCTAGGCGAAAGCAGAAGTTAAAAGTTACGCTCCTGAGAGACATGAGACGGGTAAAACGATTCCCATGTAAATCAATGGAAAGGTCATACCAAGATGGCGGGGGCGATCTACAACACTTCAGGGTCAATGTAAGCCAAATCAAGAAGAAATCCGTGTTTTTCGTCTGTTAAGGCAACGTTAAACTCACGCTTTACTCTATCTGTAATAATTTCAAGATGCAATTCACCCAGGCCTTTTAATATAGTCTGACCACTTTCTGCATTTACCGAAGGATCCTCTTCTCTCTTAACTGTTTACTCACCCGTGACGGACGTTAACTGAACGCGTCAGGCATTATTTTGATTGGCATTCTGGCACTAAAGGAACGTAAGGCAAAACTTTCCATTTGAAAAGATATTAGAGACCCAAGCAGAGAAGTAGGAACAAAGAAACGAGAGAAGGACTCCCAAGATGAGCATAACAAACGTATTTGCATACACTACAGTCAAAACACAATTATTTACAACGTCACCAGCTCGACTAGATAATGAAGGAAGCATATACTGTACGACTAGATAAGAGCAAAAAAATCAGGGTTCATACACAAGGTTAGCGAAAAAGTAAACAAAAAAGGAATAAATTATTCCTTACCTTTTTTTAATCTTTTGTTTTTATTCATTCCTCTACGTTTTGCACAAGAAGAAAACGGTGAAAAGAAGTGTTTTTATGTAACATTCTGTTATAAGAGTCATGGGTCAGGAAACAGGAAGTAAACAAGATCACAAGATATTTATGAGTGTCAGTGAGGAAAGGAAAACTTCATTAGCCTTTTCAATTCGCTTTTCAAATAAGAAATAAACGCTCAGAAATTTGTAGTAAGCCAATATATAAATTTAGGCTGACCCATGTCGACCGAATGAACAATTGAACAATGACCTTTACATATATTTCTTAGACCGGGATAGGATATGGAAGAGACTGTAAAAACTTTCTTAGACATTACTGGAAAATGCTAGGCAACCTTAGCTGCGTAGACATTTCTGGTTTCAGTACCTGACTAATAAAAAAACTGCCATCATTTATTTATTTTTGAGGGATACTGGCAGAAAAAAGAGAGAGGGAGATTTGAACAAGCGTTGTCCAGTTAGAAATTCCATCGTCTTACCGACTGGGATAAACTGCCAGACATAATAAAACACTAGATCAAAAGTCCCAGGACTTACGTCGTGTATATTCATTTTCCTATATTCAAAATCGCCATTCATTTAAGAATATTTCCCATTTCTGTGAAAATAAGCGTCGAAATGAAAGCAGGAAACACTTGACCAGAATTACACAAGTTGTTATAAGTAAGTCTTGTAAGAGAGTCTTTTTGAGCATGTGCTCAAATCACACTGGAACTAAAAACTTGAATCTTCCAATAAGGTAAAAGAAATTACTCGGTGCTTTCGAAGGATTACTTCCGATGGCTACAATTACTGGCATTTCTCGTAAACATTACGGTATATATCAGGGAACTTTTTCAAAACTGTTAATAGTGTGGGAAAGTAATTGGCTAGTTTGAACGCCGTATCCGGGTATTAACCTATTTAAAATAAATTAACCTAATTTTACCGAACCTAACCATCTTAGTCAGAACATTGGCGGATAGAAGGTTCCAAAGCTCTTCTGAGCTAGAAGGTTCTTTGTAAAATGTAATAAGTTTAAATGCTGATTTTATTTCTGTCAGTATTTAACCAATTGAAATATATATCAAAGAAAGTTTTTCTTCCCCCTAACCCTCGCTTCGCACATCACCATTCCCGCTTCGTGTCCCTTCTTGTTCTACAATAACAATTTAAAAATAAACGTTCGTGTTTCCATGAACGACAAGTAAACACATACCCGAAATAAATGGATAAATTTCTCCAAGGTGATGAGAATTAACAGCGTATCGTCAACAGACTAAATTAAAGTCTCAGAACTGATAGTTTTTCTCGACTTTTCTTTATTAGGAAAATAGTCATTAAATCTATTTAAAAGACAGTAGTTGTTTCTTTTTATGTTGGCTATTATATAGCATTTGTAGGAAATTACAGTAATTAACTAATAATTAAAAAAGGTGAAACGTGGGAGAATATGTCTTCAGCAATTACCTCTATCAGAAAACGATACTGGACTGACTGCAGCCATTGAAAATTTCATTAATATATGATGCCAAGGAACGGAGAGCACATTTCATTTCGTTTCTCCACTTCCAGTCTAAACCAATATGAACCAAAGTTTCGGTTCTAACTCAGCTTCTTAGGCTTAATAACGCTATGTGGCCCGTTTTCTGATTTATGTCAATATTTGCAAAAACGTAAATATTATTTGCAGTATTTTCTATTATATGCAGAGTACGGTATACTATTATATGAATACCGCGAGAATTAAGACTTAAATATAAAAAAAACGGGCAGCACAGCGATAATAAGCGTATAAAATAGTTAGAACTGAACATTGTGGTCTATATTGGATTAGAGTGTAAGTGAACAAACGAGTTTAATTATTTGCTCTGGCGTCTACCTTTCGACACTAAGCAGTCAGTCCAGTATCTTTATGTAGAGCTCGATGGTGATGACTGTCTCAAAACGACTAAATCTTCGGTCCTTTCTTCCCTACTCCGAACTTTGAAAACAGAAAACGAGACAAATAGAATATAATTATATGTATAATCATTTGTTATGAGTAACCAGACAACAACAAACTCATGATAACTCGAGAATAAGACTTACACACAAACTGAGGCTTTTGTGAATCGAAATGTTACGTAAACTTGTAATGTACAAAAGTTAAGTAAATTTCAATTCAATTCAATTCAATTACTTGCTGCACAAATTAGTATAGGCCTATTTGTTGGCACAATGCACTACAATAGGTTTAAACACGCACCCTAAAAATTAACATACAAGAACTCTCTCAATCACTTGGAAATGCTTCTGCTATCACTGTTCATAGGTTGCTAGATAGTGGGAGCTATAACTATGTTCATTGTTTGTATATATTTTTCATAATCATCCAACGCTTAAATATGTCCTTACATAGCATAAACTATTTATGGTGCATTTCAAAAACATGTTCGTTTTTTTTTTCGAAACAGTTTTATTTCTGGAAAATGACTGAAAAAATATTTCTAACACATTTTATTTTATATACTGGCAAGATCTTTAACGTCAGTAGGTTATTTTGTAAATGTTTCGATCATTCATATGTTTTAAAATAAAATTAACAATATATTTTCCAGTATTGCTTCAAGCTTTTGCTTTAATGTGTTTGCAAATATGTGCACAGGTTTTACCAACATGTATAATGTAACTTTTCATAAACCTATGCTTAACATTTGTCCATTTTGAACTTTATGCACACAGAATTTCGAGATGTATCCCATAAAGCTAAGGGTATCTGGCAACTCTGTGAACGAAGATAACAGCAACTTGAAAGTTTATTGAGATGGCATTTACGAATAATTTCTGGTCTTCTAGATATCTTTATTATTTAAACTTATTATAGTGAATTGTACCACGATATATAGTAATTTGTGCTTGAAGTAATGATGTGTATATATTCTCATTTGTCTTGTTTTCAATCGTCATACTTTTGAATGGTAAGGAGTTGTCGTACGCTTAAGACAGGCCTTGTCAACATTTGTCTGAACAATAACGGCTGACTTTCATAAAAGCTTGCGTTGCTTGCGATTTGGGTGAGTAGCCAATTGAAACACGTGTTTTAAGGCCCCCTATTGTATGTTCTACGTGTAACACGTATATCAATTGGCTATTCATCCAAATCGTAAGCAAAGCAAAGAATGCAAGCTTTAATGAAAAATACACCCTTACCTTACAATAAAACACGTGTTTCATTTGGCCATTCACCCAATTCGCAAGCATAGCAGGCAACGCAAGCGTTCATGAAAATCAACCCTAATTTGGCCTAGTTGGAGATATTGTATACTTAGGGTTGCTTGCTTTTCTTGCGATTTGGGTGAGTAGCCAATTGAAACAAATGTTTCACGTAAAACACACAGTAAAACACGTGTTTCAATTGGCTACTCATCCAAATCGCAAGCTAAGCAAGAAACGCACCCCTGCAAGAAAAGCAGCCCTTACTATTAGGAATATCTGGCGACTACGCAATACTCACCCGCTTGATACGTCACACGAATTCTGTAAACAAAGTTTCCAAATCGCTGTCGTAACTGCATGAGTGGAGTGTCCTTTTATTGAGTATCAGACCCGGGTTCGAAACTCAGCAGGGTGTACATTTGTTTGCTTTTTCTTTCAGAAAACACTTCTATATGCTAATATTTATTATTTATTAATATATTTCTAATCTTGGGTTGGGTTAGGTTAGGTTAGAACATCTTCGGTTTTCTTCATTTTCATTATACGCGATCCAACACACTTTTCCTCTTCTACTTCGCCGTAACACTGACAGGTAGCCCTGCAACGGGCTACAAATATTCCATGCTATAGATACTCATCCATTAGGACCAGTTGCAAAAAGCATCTTAATCTTAATCCCGAGTTAAGATAATCTACAAGTCATATGTAAAATAATTATAGATAGCAAATTCTTAGTCTCGATTTGATTTCCATCTCACTTGGTGTTAGTTCAGCCGAACTAGGATTAAAGTAAATGCTAGTAAACTATGCCCAATATTAACTCTTTTCCACTCTTGCGGAACAATAAAGTGTAGTACCAGCAAAGAAAATAATAAGTGATACTGGCTATACTGTGCATAATATGCAAAAAATTCCCGTCCTCTGGAGTACTCGTCAGATTGCAGCACAAGTCTAAGATCACGTGATACCGTCAAGAAATGCCATTGGCGGGAAATTATTAATTTCCATTAGCTAAGATATCAATGAAGTTTTTGACCATGATAGTCGTTATGTTTCATAAAAATGCTCAATAAAATTAATATTGTTTATCTTTTATATTGACTTATATATATTTTTTTTTATTCTTTAGAAATAGATTACTCTATATCTCATCTTTGCCTTTTAAACTTATGTTTTCTTTTCTCTTGATTTTATATGCATTTTCGTCTGTACGAGGTAAAATAGTTCTTCCAAGGTAGCCTACTTATAAGTAGTCCCTTTTCTTCTTCGTTCAGTTACATAGCTAAGAATGACGGTTGGTTGGTTAGAAACAAGGATGTTCTAATAGATGATTTGCTTGTAGCTATCTCATGTGCAGAGAAAGAATGAAGCCAGAAAACAACTGAGCCAAGGAGACGTACCTGATTGGTTAACGAACAACTAAAGAGATTGTTGCCGAAAACAATGTTTTTGATTGGAGTAAGTGGGCTAAGTGCACGGGACTGTAGCGATTCTCTTCATGTTCTTGGCAAAATCGCATATCCTCTATTAGAACATTCTTGGTTAAAAACTGAAGGCACCAGGACTGGCCGCAACTGTCGCTACTATCGAGGTATACGTGAGAACTTCTAATATTCACTTATTATTATTTTTTTTGTACCAGATCTCTCCTCCAGACTGTTTTCGCACTCCGTGATTGTCTCGGTTTTTAAATTGAACATAGGAACAATCGTTGAATATCTAGCGTTATTTCATTCGTAGTTTGACTGGACTGACACCAAGTGGCAGGAAAGATTTTAGTGAATGGCTATTGCTGTCTATAAATAATTTATCTATGACTCGTAGATTAAGTTAATTCGGGTTAAACATGTTTTGTTCAACCTGGGTCGTAAAAAACAGCCCCGCAAATCCCGTAGTGCTAGGGGTGCACGAGCTTGCACCAACTAGAAGTTTCGAGGGAGGTGCAGACTGAAGAGCCAGTTAGTTACGTCACTGTGTGCAACTGCCTATAGCTCTTACTTGAAACGTTAACAGGAAAAACGATTTCTTTCTGTAACGTGTAAACGATGTTTTCGTGTGTTTATGTCAATAGGACTTATTATATTCAGTTGCAAACAATCCTAGCAGAACAGAATATCGAGCAAATATTGGCCCGATACCCAAAAAGCACACGCACGTGAAATTGACGTCCTGTTTAGGTCGAAAATTGATGCGAAAGACGTTGAAATTACGGGGAAATGTCACAAATCAAACTACATATGTAAAATACCTCCAGTGACAGCATGGTCCTATAGCTATTTGTTTCAAATACGAGTAAACATAGAAATGAACCAATTTGTCTCAAAACAAGCATTTGATCTCTGCGCTTTTGCATCTTTAATCGCATTTTAGAAAGCGATGGCATATACATGTAGCATAGTTGAATCCGACAAGTTCACTGATTTACTCCAACTGTATTGGCTAAGATCACGCAATCGCTATCAAAAACGAAACTTAATCATAGATTATCGTCAAAAAACCAGAATGTCACGTAATAACGACGTAGATTTCATTACAAGGACGTGATTTTGGGTTTTCGATCTAAATATCACGTCATTTTCACGTGAGTGTGCTCTTTGGGTAGGTTTGTATTAAACATCTAATCAGAAAAACAAATATCGAACTGAAATTGCAGTAGTTTTTACGTGGGAACATGTTTTAACCCTTACTTACTTACCTACTCTATGGCTTACGGAATTCGCAAGTTCATCGCCGTAGTAACAAACGTTGCCCATCAGGATCTATCATGGGCAAGATCAAGCCAGTTTTCATCACAAACACCTACTTCTTGAAGATCCCTTCTAATATTGTCCTCCCAAGGACGTCTCGGTCTTCCCAACGGTCTCTTTCCCTCCGACTTTAAAACCAAGATGGAATATAATCGTCGTTTATCGACGATCTCGCTAGATTCGGATATCCACGGTTCTGTGGTATAGATTTCAAATTCATCTGTTTGTCCGCCGAAGTTTGTCGAAATAACTTTTCCACACATCGATAATTTTAGTCGAATCCGCCTGCAGATCTCCACGTTAATTTCTAATCATCCCTAACCTCGGCTGGTAACCCTTTCTTAACGAGTTTACCTCTTTGTATAAATCTCCTATGTTACTTGTCCTCCCGTTTTCCTCTATCTCCTGAAGCTTCTGCGATATATTCTCGCTTTTTGTTTCTGAACCTGCGTGTGGCGTTGCGTTTCCTGTTACTGTAGTGGTTGGTATTTGCTTCGCTTTTATTACTTAGCCATCGCTACCGTGCTTGTTTTCGTTCCTCATGAAGTTTGAGGCATTCTTCATTAAACCAAGGTTTGTTTTTCTGTTGCCCTTCTCACCTACACGTTCCCTGTACCACTAGGAGACAGTATATTACTGCATTTTATTTACTAATTTATAGTATCTTTTAGATCAGGCCGGGACGGGTTGGCAGAGACTGGAGAAGGTGTCGATCAGGGCCTTAGTTAAGGTACCATTTCGGTCTTCGCCCGGTAAAACTGCGGAAAACCCTGAACAATTTCAGTCAGAACGGTCGGCTGCGGGAACTACCTTCATAGTTGGGAGCGTCCATCAACTTAGGCTCTTAAGGCCCAAATCCATTAAGTTTTCTCTGTTTTTGCCGATGATCTGAATAATAAATTGTGTATATTGTAATTTAAAAAAAAAAAAACTTTTATCGACTGCAGCTTGTTTCGTACTTCAATGAGTTCCGGTTTTGTTTCAGCAATGCTCACAGTACAGGTTAGCCGAAAAATAACGATAGAGTTTTGAGGGTTAGTTTCGTATCAATGGTTTTTGGTTTATTTGAATCTTAAACAGTGTATTTACCTGATTCAGTATATTGCATTGTGTGCCGCATTTACAGCAAGATAAACAATTAAAACGAAAATAATTATCATTTGAAACCAGGGTTTCCAACTATTGGTTGGGACTGTCGCCCCAAAAGGTTTTTGCTACTAACTGGGAGAAGACCCTTTAATTCCTCTGGCAAAAGCTTAAGAGAACCGATCGGGGTAAACACCTAATGTCCAATCCATACGTTCACGTCGTGAGGCCTGTTAGTACCTAAGCAATTGCTTGGCGAACGAACTTGGATGGGCTGCTCATCAACCCACATTAGCGGAAAGCGTGGTGAGTCAAGTTTAGTTTTGGGGTTCCACCTTACCACCCCCTCCTCTTTGCATCCTTTGCACAACCTGCATAAGTGCACAACTCGGTGAGTCAAGTGTCTACACCCCTCCTTTCTGTACGCATGATGGTACAAGTAAGAGAACAGCCTCGGAGGCCCGAATTGCCTGGAGGATGGAGCGGTCAGCCCTGCAGGAAGCCAGAGGGTCAAAATACAAATGTCTCATTTCAGAATTGACAGAAATTGTCATGATGCCACACCTGGCTATTTCTGAAATAATAATAATAAAAAAAAGATTTAATCGATTGTGCAATAACGAAAACACCGTACCTGACTTACCTAACCTCCACGTGCGCTTGGTCACTAATTTTATTAAATTTCCCAGTGCGTATATATACCGGATTGAAGTTACTGGTCTCCCAACAGGTGCCTCCCCAGGTGGCGGATAGGGGAATGCCGACCAGGTATGGTGGGTACCGGAAATATTCCGTGGCGGACCAAAACCACTATTGCTGCCTTGCAGTTAGTAGAGGGATCTACAAAGGCTAGGGGAACCCCGAACAAACATATCATGGTGAGGGGAAGCAGCATCACCATTACAACTCTGAGACTGAAGATGCATGACATCGGCAAGGTTCAGAGTTGGACAGAGGACGACATCTTGAATGTGTGCCTTTACTGCAAGGTCGTAGAGCTGACAACTATACACCGCCAAAACATGTCAAGAAATAGTAATAGATGGTTCATGGATTCTCCTGGGGAAAAATATGCCGGAAATAAACTAGACCCTCATTCGGATCCCTGGGCGTGGACTGCTACAGGGGCCTCCAAGAACAGGATTAAGAAAAACCTTAGAATAGGAACGTGGAACGTATGAACGTTATACCAAACGGGCGCTTTTCAGGTGACGGTACGCCAGACCAAGAAGTACGAGCTAGACGAATTAGCGATACAAGAAGTTCGGTGGGAGGGTCAAGATAGCACCCGACAGGGCAAGTACACTTTCTACTACGGGGGATCACAGTCTCACAAATTCGGAATATGATTCCGTATTCGTGAACAGTATCCTTCAGGCGGTTGAGAATATAGAGTTGGTAAACGAAAGACTATCGTACGTTACGATACGTACTCAAGGGGCAACACGGTTTTAATAAATGTCTATGCTCCAACCGAGGTGGCTAATAATAACGACAAAGATGTATTCTACGATGAGCTAGAAAGGTTGTTTGACCGATTACCGAAGTATAATACGAAAATTGTGTTGGGTGATTTCAACGCTAAGAGAGGAAAAATATATACCTAATATAGGCAAATACAGCCTTGACGAAAAGACCAACAACAATGGAGAAAAACTGTAACTTTCGCGATTTCGAAAAACCTACTAGTAAAGAGTACGTACTTTGAACACAAAGACATACACAAATACACATGGGTATCTCCGGACGGCAAAACTCTCAACCACATCGATCACGTATTAGTAGATAGACGGAGACGCACCAACATGATGAATGTTACGTCGTTCAGAGGAGCGAAAGGTGACACCGACCATCAATTAGTGATGAAAAAAGTAAAAGAAAAGTTAAGCATCGCGAACAGAGAAAGCAAGGGGTCAAAACAACTGAAATTCGAAGTGAAACGATTAAATAATCGGAGCATAAAAGCAGATTACCAAGTCGAACTCTCAAATAGGTTCGAAATCCTAGTCGACTCGAGTAATAATGAAGATGATATTAAAAATGAATTGATGTAAGTAAGACGTGGGAGGCAATTCGTGAAACAATTAAGAGCGCAGCGAAGGAACACGTAGGTGAGAAGAAACAAGAGAAAAACAAACCTTGGTTTGATGAAGAATGCCTTAAGCTTCATGAGGAACGAAAACAAGCAAGGCAACGATTGCTAAGTAATAAAAGCGAAGCAAATACCAACCACTACAGTAACGCGAAACGCAACGCCACACGCGCGGAAAGAAACAAAAAGCGAGAATATTTGACGCAGAAGATTCAGGAGATAGAGGAAAACGGAAAGACAAATACATATGACATCTATACAAAGCGGTAAACTCGTTAAGGAAAGGTTACCAGCCGAGGTTAGGAATGATTAGAAATGGATCTGGAGATCTTCAGGCGGATCCGACTAAAATTGTCGATGTGTGGAAAAGTTATTTCGACAAACTTCTTAATGTACACAACGGGGAACAAACAGAGGAATTTGAAATCCGTACCGCAAAACCGTGGATTCCCGAACTTAGCGAGATCGAAATGTCGATAGAGAAATTAAAAAAATTCAAATCACCAAGAATGGAAAATATTTCAGCCGAATTAATTAAAGCGAGAGGAACGGCACTAATCAAGGAACTATATAAATTGATAAGTGCTATATGGAGAAAAGAAGGGCTCCAAAAGGAATGGAAAACATCAA
The DNA here is from genome assembly GCA_022664845.1 of Lepisma saccharinum. Classification (NCBI taxonomy): domain Eukaryota; kingdom Metazoa; phylum Arthropoda; class Insecta; order Zygentoma; family Lepismatidae; genus Lepisma; species Lepisma saccharinum. The sequence goes on along the minus strand of JAGDQP010016013.1, from coordinate 26,663 downwards.
TATGTCAGATAGTTCTAAGATTCGCAACGGTTGAAAGAAGGTGATGCCTTGTCACCACTACTGTTTAACTTTGCGTTAGAACATGCGATTTTAAAAATTCAAGAGGATAAAAAAGGGACTATCATTGAATGGTTTGAATCAGCTGTTCGTATACGCGGATGATGTAGATTTAATAGGGGACGACATAGATGCACTACAAAGCAACGCCGATGTTAGTAGAAGCGTGCGATGAGATAGGTCTACAGGTAAACATAAATAAAACAAAATATCTGCATGGGGCAACGCCTGTTTCTATTCAGTCCAGAAACTTCTAACCTCACGATTAATATCAAGAAAGTTAAATTGAAAATATACAGAACGGTTATTCTGCCGGTAATACTTTATGGTTGCGAAAGTTGGAGTACGATCCTAACAGATGAACATAAATTCATAAATTATGTGTGTTTGAAAATAAGGTTTTGAGAAAGATATACGGGCTGAAAAGGCACGAGATGACTGGGGAACGAAGGAGACTACATAATGAAGAATTCCACGGAATGTACGACTCACCAGATGTTGTAAAAATAATGAAATCGCGACGACCAAGGTGGGCAGGCCATGTAGCTCGGATGGGTTAAAAACGAAGATAATATTCTATCCTGGTTGGAAGGCCGGATGGATGGAAGCCATTTGGAAGACCGAGACGTAGTTGGGAGGACAATATTAGAAGAGATCTTCGAGAAGTAGGTGTTCGCGATGAAAATTGGCTTGATGTTGCCTATGATAGAATCCAATGGCGAAAGTTTGTTACTGCTGCGATATACTTGAGAAAAGTTATTTTTCGTAAAGTAAAAAAATATATATATAAACAAAACCACACCAGGATTCGATTCGTGGTCCTCCATATTAGATTTCCCACATTAGCAATATACCAAATTCTCAACTGAAGGAAGTAGCTAAGTGTGAAGTCATGACAATTCCTGTCAATACTGAAATGAGACACTCCAGTCAAGATGCCCGGGTTTGGATTGTAGACTGTCAGGACACCGACACTGCAACTTGAACGGACCTATACGTGGAGACTCTGAACTGCCAGTCACTTATAGGAAATTACAAATTAGAAGAATTGTAGATTGAACTTAAGAGGATTAAGTGGGACATCATAGGACTATCAGAAGTGTGGAGGAAGAATGAAGAACAGTTGGAACACACGTTCTACTTCAAAGGAACAGAAAATGGAAAATCCAGAGGTGTTGGCTTTATAATTAATAAAGATATAAAGTCACAGATCACAGAAATTGAAGGAATATCAGATAGAATGGCACGAGTAGTAATAAAGATAAACAAGAGATACAGTATGGAAATTATGCAAGTGTATGCTCCAACAACCTCACACCAGGAGGAGGAAATTGAAGAGATACAGAAGATTTTGAATAGTAGCAAATCGCATTACAAAATTGTAATGGGAGACTTCAATGCGAAAGTAGGAACTAAGCAGGACAGAGACACGAAAGTGGGAAACTTTGGATTTGGCGAAAGAAACAAGAGAGGAGAGAAGTTGGTGGAATTCTCAGAAGCCAACAGACTGTTCATTTCCAATACATTTTTCAAGAAGCCGCCCCACAGGATGAGGAGTTGGAAATGCCCAAATGGAACTAAAAACGAAATAGACTACGTTTTATCGAATAACAGGGAAATTCTGCAAGACGTGTTCTGTTCTGAACAGCTTCAAAACCTCGAGTGATCATAGGATGGTGAGATGTAAGCTGAAACTAAATACTAGACTTGAGAGGAAGAACTGAAACTGAAACTGAATACTAGACTCGCTGATGACATAGTCCTGTTTGCTTCAAGTGCAGAAGAACTACAAACCAGAATGGAAGAATTGAGTATTGAGAGTTCGAAAAATAGGCCTTAAAATGAATTTAAGTAAAACAAAAGTAATACACAGTCAACATGCTGCAAAGAGGTTAATAAAGATTAGCGGAGAGACAATAGGTATAGTTGATGAGTATGTTCACTTAGGCCAGCTCAAAACATCGAATGACAAGTTGATGGATGAAATGAATAGAATACAAAAAATGGCGTGGAATTCGTTTCAAAGACTACACTTTATTTTCAAAATCAAACTACCAATGTGTCTGAAGCGTGAAGTTTATAATCAATGTGTCTTACATGTAATGATGTACGGTTGTGAAACTTGGACATTGAATGCGCAAACGATTCAAAGATTAAGAGCAACACAAAGAACAATGGAGAGATTCATGCTATGTATAACTAGGAGGGAGAGGAAGAGAAATGAATGGATTCGCTCACAAACAAAGGTAGAGGATATAATCAAGACTGCGAAGAAGATGAAGTGGAGATGAGCGGTTCACATAGCTAGACAAACAGATGGAGGATGGACGAGAAATGTACTACATTGGATTCCTAGAGGAAAGAAACAACCGAGACGACGTCCGAATGCAAGATGGGTAGATGAAATCAAGCGTTTTTCACGAGTTATGAATGAGAATAACAGCAGACCGAGTTATGTGGAAAGAAAAGGGGGAGGCCTTCATCCAGCAGTGGATTTAAAACTGCTGAATATAATTATAATAAATCACAGCCATATTCAATCCAGTAGTGGATGAGGCCTCTCCTCGAAGGGAGGAGTTGGTCTACTGCTCCCACTCTGACCAGACAGACGGGTTGGCAGAGGAGAGCCGAAGCTCTCACTGTGATCGCTACTGTCTTTTATTCACAGCACTTCCCCAATTGTCCTCACGAATGCTGGGTATATATATATATATATATATATATATATATATATATAT
>JAGDQP010016013.1:0-23468 GCA_022664845.1 Lepisma saccharinum | reverse complement strand
TGCATAATTAATTTTATTATATTATTATTAATAGGCTCTCTATATTTGATAGCTTCCAGGTTTGTGATTTCCATTTTTATAACTGCATAGACACATACTTTTATGAAAAAGTAAATTTCGCAAAAGTATCTTCATCATCATAACAACAGAAAAAATACTTTTAGTTATGACATATTCCAGTCAAAAAAACACACGTGTTCAGCGTCGTACTTAATAAACCTGAGATAGAAAAAATAACCAAATTTTGGTCCTATAATTGTAAAAATATCAAATCATGCCAAATACTTTTTAGAATGTCTTGTTTTAAAATTATTTTCAGTACAAATAAGAAAAGAATTGCAAACTAACGTTTTATTTATTATATTATTATTATTTTGTAATTAACGTACCGTAGATTCATTATTCAAGAAACGGAAGATTGAATTTCTGGATTTTAACCGTCCTGATGAACAAAAAATTCCTCTGGGACAAGACGTAGAATTCCAGGTTAATCGCGCCCAAACCGGAACAATTGGGAACCCTATTTGAAACGCGAACATCTGGAGTGACACTGGTAATTGTTAAGTTAGCCATGTTTTCTGATTGGCCTCAGTCGTGGTTCTTTCAGTATAAACTTTAAAAGGTCTGATGGGGTTAGATCGGTGCTTCTTGCAGCTACCGGGTCATTTCGTCCAATGCACCTCCTTGTCACCCAGTGCGGTTGTTCTCCGTCATGCTGGAATGTGATATTAAAATTTTGTTTTCCATTTCCTTGAATTTGAAAACACATACAGGTCCAAGTACACACACATTCCTCGTGGTCCAGGCGGTAACGTCGCGGAATTGGATTGACATGACATAGATCTACAATTAACTGACAAAAACCCACTATTCTTTTAAAGATAATGCCAGACAATATCTGGGCATTGCGTTAAAGTTAAGTTTGCAGTATAAAAGTCATAAAGAACTTCAGATTAACTTTGCAACTTAGTCTAAGCTAATAGTTGGCAAATCGAAGTTCTAAGCATATCAAAGATTGTTTAGAATTTACCTTCATGAAAATCGAATGGCATTGAGCTTTCGTAATACTTAAAATGTTTTAGGTTATATAATATGTTGTAACAATATGGCTACCAGCAATGTTCCGAATAATTTCCAAACGTCATGTTATTTGCAAGTTTTTAAGCTTTTATGTAACAAAAGTAAACAAATGTTCGTCAGCTGTTTTTGTCATGAGAAAGAAAAAAAACTAGAGCGTGTCATGTCCAATGACCCTCCTTCAAGAACTTGCACATTCACTGAATTAAAGAAAGGGGAGAGATAGACGTGATGACAACAAGAACTGGATGGCCTTCACGCTCAACAAGCAGAAAATTCAAGCAACATTGTTTCGGTTGTTGGTTACATTTGTGGTGTGTTCCGCATAAATAATGATGCTAATTCAATTGCTGTAACATGTTGTTCCATACTGTCTCTCATGGGCCTCTTCCGTCTTCGATAATTGCAATCTCTTGTATTTATTTATTGGAAGGCTATGGTAAGGATCAGTAACTCCACCGGACCTCCTTCCTCCCGCCCTAGGGTTACCAATTGGAAATTGTCAAATAGGCCTACAAGACAAAACTCTGAAAAGGCAGTACTTTAAAAAAACCCGGACACATTGAATTTGTAGCCTTAATTTAATGTAGCTTCAATGGAAATTCTAGCCTGTTTTATATAATAAATCACAGCTATATTCAATCCACTAGTGGATGAGGCCTCTCCCCGAAGGGAGGAGTTGGTCTACTGCTCCCACGCTGACCAGACGGGTTGGGAGAGGAGAGCCGAAGCTCTCACTGTGATCGCCACTGTCTTTTATTCACAGCAGCTCCCCAATTGTCCTCACGATGCTGGGTCAACACCGAAATATTTGAGCCCCCATCGGGAATCGAACCCGGGACCGCTCGCACTGAAGTCGAGCGCGCTACCGACTAGGCTACGCAAAAAAAAATCTGGTGTTCAATGTTTCCACAGGAACTATAGCTCATCCGTTTTACACTTACTGATACACTGATGAACGAGTTCCATCTTCATGACTCTTTATTCTAGGTCAAATCCCGTTATAGCGAATTTTACAGGTCTCGCGATTTTATTTCGTTATAACGAAAATTCGTTGTAAAAAGCATTGTATTGGAGAACAAGAATTCGGCGGGGATTTCGAAGATCTTCGTTCTAAAGGAATTTTATTTGTATAAACTTGCTTTTTGCATAGCGTAAGGAAATGATTCAACATACTGTAGTATTACTAGTCCTTCCTTAACTGTTATGAAAACAACGAGTTTTCTTGTTTTCTACATTTTTATGAAAGAAAAGGGACAACAATCACAAAAGAGGTCTTGCTTAGCTTTTTAAAAAGGGTAAACTGTTTCCTATTTCCATCTGTGAGAATAACATAGTCTAACCTGACCACTAACCCACCTTCGCTCAGTAACGTTTTCTCGGCATTATCTGCCACATTGTCTACTTTATCCCTTTTTCAACTTTGAATTTTTCACTCACTTGATGTAGTCTAATGACAGATGTGGCGATCGAGTATGGCACCTTCCATGCCTTGATATTCAAGTGACTGAAGTCAGTGCGTGAATTGTTGTTAACGTCCTAAACGAGCTGGTGAGCTTCTAAGGATAGGACCTACAGTTTTTGGTAAAGTGGGATCCGAACCACTGCGTTCAATTGGCCCAGGAGGGATTTGAACCCGTGACCACACAAAAAGTGATCGCTCTAACCACACAGCCACCTCCGAGGTCTCAAGTAGCTAAAGCTTATGTATGATAAACATAGCTTAACTTCACTTTCTAACAAATACATTACTGCTTCATTGTAATAATGTTTATCAATAATTTAAGTATATTTTTTTCGAGCTTGGACTCACTGATAGGTTGTTGCAATCACCAATGAGTTGAGCAGCTCTGGTTTAAAGCATGCGCAGGACAGGAGTACTGTCATCGTCCTGTTTCAACTTTAGATTTCCTGTGCCTTATTTTTCCAATACCAGAGCTAACTTTTTCAAAACAAACAATTACGAACAACTGTATATGCAGATCTTAATTTTCTGTTGTGTTTTGTTTATCATAATAACTCCCTGACGTTTCAAAGTTCATTCTCGTTTTCTCCTTTGAGTTATCGTAATTTCGAAACGTCAGGGAAAAGTTTTTGTTAGCTGAGAGATTAGTCATGGGTGTAGACTGTAGATGTATTAAACAGTACACGTTTTAACGTTTCTGTGCACCAGAAAAAGTTTATAGCTCACTAACAACGCAGTCTTTCAGGTGTTCACAAAATCTGTTTAGTAGGATATTCTTACGCAGCTTGTTATTTCAACAAAATTCTGTCTAATAGCTGTGACTGTTTTCAATTTCTTTTAGCTTAGAAAACCACAGAAACTTTGGTATCAAACAAACCGTAACTCGCGCTCTTTTCGTGTCCGCGTCAAAGCATCAACCTAGCATGCAGTTATTTCTACACGGCCTTCTGAAGGTAACACACATTATGTAGCCTTCACAGATGTTAACGGCATGATCTAAAACGTTCAGTTTCGTTGCACATTTGACTTTGAGATCTTTTTAAAATTGTGCTTTTCTTTTACTTCTCGCTGCAAAATGTCTTAAGTAATCGTGTTATACAACCTTTTATCTTTACTTTACTTGCAAACTGTTGAATTATTTCACTGTAAAACGTAAAACGCTTCTTGTACACTTTGTGTAAACTGATACTATCTGCGGAGTGTATCATGTATCTCAAAAGGTGCTTCATTTTGAGAGTTCTTGTAGTTCTTGAGAATTAGTTTGTGAACGCTCGCAATACATGTTGAGAAAGTTTGACACACTCTTTCTTTCATCAAAACTTCTTTAAGTATATAACGAGCAAAGTATCGAATTGGGGAGCAAATAAGCAAAACCCTACATGTCCATTTTTTATATATAAAAATGTTTTGTTCATTTGAAGGCCTCAACAAAGAGCTGCACCGAATAATACAAACCGATTTTCTGAAAGAAGTATTTATCACATCATAATTATTTCCTTGATAAAATGACTTGGTATGATTCATTACAGTTCTTCATTACAGTCTTAAAAAGAACAGACGTTTTTATCTATCTATCTACACTGTAAAAATTGGAAACACGAAATGGATGAAAGTTACTCCGCTTTATGGAGAAATAAAAGTCGAAAATTAGCGTTTTGTTGTATTTACTCTTAAACGTGGATATAGTGTAAGCCTTTTAGTGGAAAGATTGGTAAAATTAACTCCATTTTAAAGTTTAACATTTTCTTTGTAATAGCTTAACGTTAGCTGAAAATGGGTTGAAACTGGCCAAAGTGATTTGTCCGTGAACGTTCAACTTATTTTCCGCTTAAAACTCGGTCATTTTCTAATCGAAGTGTAAGCTAAACAGGAAATTTTGAGGTTACTCCTTTTGTGGATGAATGTTAAGCCTTAGTTGGATATTTTATAATCCAGTAACAGGAGTAACGTTACTTGCTTGTCACTGAACGTCCCGCCATTTTGAGTGTTTACATTGCCTTTACACTGTGAACAGCAAATAGTTTACTGGTGGGCCGAGAAATTAAGTTGGGTATAAATCTTTACACTGTAGCAATAGCATCTCCTTTTTTTTTCACGAGACATTCCTCGTAGTAAAATCAAAAGCGTGTTAATAATTAACCTCCTTCACAGTACAACCATAGCTCGCTCGGAAAGCCAAAGTCACCAACTGTCTTCATAGCGAAGTGGTTAGAGCGTCTGCCCGGTATGCTAGCGGACCCTGGATCGAAACCCTACCACTTCAAGTTTTTTTTTTTTTTTAATTTTAAAGGAATATTTCCTTTTATTCTTTTCTACTTTAAAAAAAATGCTCGGATTGAATGAAATACGTTGGAACACTCATATATATGTAATGTATACACGCATTTTGAAATTTTACGGAAAGTAAAACGTTCAACCGAAAACTGGCTGAATGTAGGTTAATCCAAAAAGTGGAGGCAGCTCAGCTGCCTCCATTTTCTGGATGAACGTTGTGTCTCCTATTTTTACAGTGTACATGGCTGGAAAACCGGGACTGTCGCCCCAAAAGGTTTCTGCCACTAACTAGTAGGAGACCTCTTAATTCCTCTTTCTTAGGCTTAAGGGAACCGACCGAAGTAGGCGCCTAATGTCCAATCTATACGTTCACGTCGTGGGGCCTGTTAGTACCCAAGCAACTGCTTGGTGAACGAACATGGATGGGCTGCTCACCAACCCGCATTAGCAGACAGCGTGGTGAGTCAAATGCATGCACCCCTCCTTTCTTTACACATGATAATACAAGTAAGGAAACACCCTCGATGGACCGGAGGACAGAATGCAGCTGGCAACGGCAGCGGTTAGTCCTGCAGGAAGTCAGAGGGTCAAATTATCCGGGTTTGGACTGTACACTGCCAGGACACGGCAACTCGAACGGACCTATACGTGGTGACTCTTAACTGTAAGTCACGTGCAGGAGGACAAATTAGAAGAATTGCAGATTGAACTTACAAGGATTAAGTGGGACATCATAGGACTATCAAAAATGTGGAGGAAGAATGAAGAACAGTTGGAACTACCGTCAGGGCACACGTTCTACTTCAAAGGAAAAGGAAATGGCAAACCGACAGGCGTTGGCTTCAAGACCTGAAGACACGGATCACAGAAATTGAAAGAATTTAAGATAGAATCGCACGAGTAGTAATAAAAATTAGCAAGAGACATAGTATGGAAATTATACAGGTATATGCTCCAACAACGTCTAATCCGGAAAATAAGTCGAAAACCTGTACGAGGAGATACCGAATATTTCGGATAACAGCAAATCACATTACAAAATTGTAATGGGAGACATCAATGAGAAAGTAGGAACTAAGCAGAGCAGTAACACGGAAGTGGGAAACTTTGGATTTGGCAAAAGAAACAAGAGAGGAGAGAAGTTAGTGGAATTGTCAGAAGTCAACAGACTGTTCATTCCAATACATTTCTCAAGAAACCGCCCCAAAGGAAGTGCACATGGAAAGGCCCAAATGGGGCTAAAAACGAAATAGACTACGTTTCATCAAATAACGGAAATTCTGCAAGACATTCTGCAGACAATAACGCGAAACGAAACGCCACGCGCGGGTTCAGAAACAAAAAGCGAGAATATCTGACGCAGAAGATTCAGGAGATTGAGGAAAACGGGAAGACAAATAACATTCGAGATCTATACAAAGGATAAACTCGTTAAGAAAAGGTTACCAGTCGAGGTTAGGAATGATTAGAAAGAAACGTGGAGATCTTCAGGAGGATCCGACTAAAATTGTCGATGTGTGGTAAAGCTATTTCGACATACTTCTTAACATACACAACGGGGAACAAACAGAGGAATTTCGACAAACTTCTTAACGTACACAGCGGGGAACAAACAGAGGAATTTGAAATCCATACCGCAGAACCGTGGATTCCCGAACCTAGTTAGATAGAGATCGAAATGTCATTAAAGAAATTGAAAATTTTTAAATCACCAGGAATAGACAATATTCCAGCCGAATTAATTAAAGCAGGAGGAACGGCACTAATCAAGGAACTACATAAATTGATAAGTGCTATATGGAGAAAGGAGGAGCTCCCAAAGGAATGCAAAACCGCAATAATAGTTCCTATTTACAAAAAAGGCGATAAATCGGACGGTAATAATTACCGCGGAATCTCGTTACTTCCAACCTGTTACAAAGTATTATTCTGTTCACATGCCTAAGTGTATACGTAGATGAAATAAGTGGAGATCACCAATTTGGATTTAGAAGAAATAGATCCACGTTGGACCAGATTATCGTCTTGAGACAAATTTTGAAGAAATGGGAATACAATGAACGGTTCATCAGCTATTCATTGATTTTAAAAAAGCATATGATTCTATCAAAAGGGAAAAGTTATACAGTATCCTGATACGATTTGGAATTCCGAAATAAATTGTTCAAATAGTGAAGATGTGTCTCAGCGACCCCATAAGCAGAGTACGGATAGGTAGTAATATGTCAGTTTCAAGATTCGCAACGGATTGAAACAAGGCTATGCCTTGTCCCCACTACTGTTTAACTTTGCGTTAGAATATGCGATTTTAAAAATTAAAGGGAACAAAAATGGACTATCGTTGAATGGTTTGAATCAACTGTTTGTATACGCGGATGATGATGTAGATTTAATAGGGGATGATATAGATGCACTACAAAGCAACACCGATGTCTTAGTAGAAGAGTGCGATGAGATAGGTCTACAGGTAAACACAGATAAAACAAAACACATGATAACAAGCCGAAACACAGGGAATGAAGGAAAGAAAATCATTAGAATTAGGGATGAGGTCATAGAGAAAGTTAACAATTTTAATATATTTGGGAGCATACTTAACAAGCAAAAATGAGGTCACGGAAGAAATAAAAAAAGTCGCTTAGTATCGGGAAACGCATGTTTCTATTCAGTCCAAAAACTTCTAACATCGCGATTAATATATCAAGGAAATTGAAATTGAAAATATACAGAACGGTTATTATGCCGGTAATACTTTACGGTTGCGAAAGTTCGAGTACGAGCCTAGCAAATGAAAATAAATTACGTGTTTGAAAATAAGATTTTGAAAAAGATATACGGGCCGAAACGAGACGAGATGTCTGGGGAATGGAAGAGACTGCATAATGAGGAACCCCACGGACTGTACAATTCACCAGATGTAAAAATAATGAAATCGCGACGACTAAGGTGGGCAGGCCATGTAGCTCGGATGGGGGAAAAGCGAAGATTATATTCTATCCTGGTTGGAAGGCCGGATGGAAAGAGACCATTGGGAAGACCGAGACGTCGTTGGGAGGACAATATTGGAAGAGATCTTCGAGAAGTAGGTGTTTGTGATGAAAACTGGCTTGATGTTGCCCACGATAGAATCTAATGTCGAACGTTTGTTACTGCGCCATGAACTTGCGAGTTCCACAAGCCAGAGGGTTAGTTAGTTACATTGCATAATTCCACGCGTAAAGTATTGGTACGTTTATAAGCTGTATTAGCCAAAAAGCCATAACAGTATTTACAGTTTACTTGTAATGAAGATCAGCTGCGAGCACACAAAACTAACACACAAGTACACTCGCTTGCCTGAGTCACTCTGCCTTCCCAGAGCACGAAACACAGACCTCCACGTCCAAGCGCGACATGCCTGATTCCCTGATTTTCGATTGTCCGTATGTTGCCAGGTATGAAAGGTACTATTTTCTAATTTTATGTTTGGCTGTTAGGCATCTAAGGCTTAGACCGGGATAGGGGACGGGAAAAGATTCGGGTAGGTGTCGGCCAGGGCCCTTGTTGAAGGTGCCATTCCTACAATTGCCTGGTGTGACTGAGGAAAAATCCTGAAAAAAAACTAAGTCGCGATGGTCGGCCACTGGGATCGAACCCATGACCTCCCGAATGCTACGCCAACGCTCTATGACTAAGCTACGGCGGCTCGGTAAGTACTAAATATTAAATAAATATTATATTAAAAGTAGATTAGAAAAAAAATATTTCTAATTATAATTCAGAATATATCCTTGCATGCCAGTTCTCAATTAGAGAAAGCGGCCTGAGTCAAAGATGCCTAAAGGACATAAATAAAATTATAAATTATATTCAGTTAAAGAAAGTACAGTGCTGTAATTTTAAACATGATAAAATTTTAAAGTAGATATGAGTGGAATATAGTGGTTCAATTTCAGATATTTTTCTTTAAAATAAAGTACTCTGGTAAGCATAACTCCCCCCCCCCCGCCGCATGTGAAAGTGTCTGAGTTTAGTACTGACTGTCATATTAATTTAAACCCATAGTCAGCGACGAACAGAAGAATAATTGGTGTAATTTTCCAAGTTAGCTAAATCTTCTAAACTAAACCTACAAATAAAGATATATAAAACAATTTCTGATCACGATAACTATACTACTGTAAGTCAATCTGTCTGTTTCCTAAATACGTTTTCTTTAAATTGGATATTGTATTTCTGTAAAATTAGTTTAACAGCTAATGTCACATATACCTTCCTTTATTTAAACTCGAAACGACAATCCAAATATAACTTCCCTCTTCTGCTCTGATTCACGAATTTCCGTAAGAACCGTGGAACTTTTCTTCTCTGTTCACATCAACGAAAAAAAAAAGATTATGGTTTCTTTGTTTTCTTGGATTACATGGAACGATTGAAACAGTTTCCCCGGAACCGTTCATATACCATCTGCAGGAACCGTTTCAAAGAACGGTTCCGGATACTATAAAATCCCTACTTTTCACTTTTCTCCGTCGTTATAGTAATCTATAAATGCGACCTGTTTGACTTTCGGCATAGAATTTCAGTTGTTGACTTTGTTCCTATATTCCTACATTTGTGAACATAATATCACATACATAACCATTATAATAAGGAACAGGTAATATGTACCGAAAAAAATAAAACGAGGAAGAGGACAAAAAGGGAAAGCTTTTATAAGTCTTCTGCAAACATCATTGTGTACAAATGAGTGGAACACCTTGTTCTTTCACATGAATGATAAGATAAGAGAATTTGAACACGTCTGTTGCACCGGTCTCCCTGATAAAAATCTAAAACAACAGGAAACAAAATAAGAGGAAAAGGGTTGGTTAACATTGGTAGATTTCTTAAAACATTGGGGATCATTGCTTTCATTGCATCCCCACCTATTCACATGCGATTAGCATTTTCAATATGCAAAATTACAATAAAATCCTGTTTTTTAAAGTACACATCAGTCAACATTACATACTGAAGCTGATTACGATAATTTAAAACAAAAAAGCGTTGGCTTTGCATTCGCAAGACCTTGGGTTCAATCCCAGCAGCTGACCCTCCTGACAAAACTTTTCCCCAATGTTTTTCCTATCAGACCAGACAAATGTCGGGATGGTACCTTCAAAGTATAGGTCCTGGCCGATTCCATCCCGCATCTTTTCCTCTACCCTATCCCGACCTGACCCATAGATGTCTAAAAGTCAAAATTATAATTCATGTTCAAATTCCATACAAATATATCTCGTTCATATTTTCTTCATTTTAAGAAATTTCCTTCTGACGTGGTTTTTAATGCACTGCGACTAGTTGGGTGATTTCTAGGATAGCCAAATTCAAAGAATCAAAATCCGGGATTCCGCCCCTCGCTTCCCCACGAAACACATGGTCTTAAACAACATTGTCATTCGTGAAACTAAATTATAAAGACACTAGATATAAGAAAGGAAAATTAAGTTATAATTATCTTGACAAGTTATCCACAGCAATCTCTCAAAATAGTACTTAGAAAAAGATACTGCAAGTACAAGAAATTATCAAAAAAATACTTAAAACATGAATATCCTTTCTTTCAAAAGCTCAAATCCAATTCAATCGGCAGTGAATATACAGAATTAGGAATACTGTGATCGTGCACCATCTGTTGTAGCACAAAAGTATCAATGAGTAATGTAACTGAAATAATACGAAAATCAACTCGTAAAACACATGTATTCATTTGGCTCAAAAGCGCGGAATTATATACGTGTCCGGATCAAGGTACCATCCCAGATAGCACAGTAAACTTCCAGCTAATTTGTCATTGCAAGTATGGAATTTCAAGACTGCAAACTTGCTACAATCTTGCTATAGTTAACCAGCACTGCTACAAACTTTGCATGCCAAACTTACTATACAAACCTTGTTTTTTTAAAAAAAAACGTTGGTAGAACAACATATATAGCCTGTGGCGAGAAAAGACTTCAATTCAGTCTAAAGTGGGATTCCAGCCCACAATCTTCAGATTCGTTTGTTGTCCGTTACTCTACCGAGTACTCCACGGGTTCGAAGTACATTCGAACTGTTGAACTCCACTGTTGGACGAACCCCTTTTATGCTGCGAAAACAGTTTCTGGAATAAAGGTTTTTATGTTGCGAAAACACTTTAATTCGATACTGGGAAAGCTTATTGGTCCCCTAGGAGCACACATATGTTGAAAATACCTGAATTAAACGTTAGTACCAAATCGTTATTTTAACGTTGTAAATGTACCGAAATGTCCGCCTGTTCAACGGTTTATTCGACGTTGAATAATGATTGAGAAGGAACAAGTCAAAATGAAGAAACGAGCCAAAACAGAACATGGATGCTGTATATTTATACACACATTTAGTTACATTTTCTCTGTTGCTTTCATCATGATATACAGTATTAATTTTCCAACAGTAAATTATTCAACTGTCTGCTATGGGGTTCGAAGCCGGAACGTTCTGCGCTCGTCGTTGGTAATTCGTAGCCTTATCCCCTCATCCATATTTTTCTAAATTGATTTCGCCCTACGCGGGCTTCACTGATTCAACTGTTATACCTTCATGCGCCTTAATACTCTTAGAACTATGTTAAAAAGCACGCACACAAACATTCATGCCCAAGGCGGGATTCGAACCCGCGATCTTGAAGTCTATGGACGTATTAGTCCGCTCGATCACTTCGATCGGCAGTCCATGGATCCAACTTGAAAGTCACTACTCTTTTACGGTATCTGTAATAACAGGCAGTCTAGAATGCAGTCGCAAGAAATCCAGATGCATCATTTCCTCATCATGTAAGAGTAAGAATAAAGAATATTTTCCTTCTTTCTTTCTTATGTGCATTTTCCCTTCTTTAACACTTTGCCCATCGCTGCACTATTAAATTTGTATTTCTCAATAAGTGTAATACCTTAGAGAGACGCATATAAAGCGAAATCTATGTCATAGTTGAAAACACTTCATATTAACGCCCTACTAACAAAATTAGATGTTCGTTGAAATATAGTTTAAAATTCAATCTGTTTTCAACATGTGCAAATAAGAACATGAGAGACATAGTTATATTCTACTCGCTTTCAAGCGCAATTTTCATGCAAGTAAATGGAAAGATAATCTAGGAATTGTTAAAAACACGCCATATTAACGTCCTATCAACGAAATCAAATTTTCGTTGAAATATAGATTGAAATTCAACGTGTTTTCAACGTGGAAAAGAGAACACAAAATAATAGTTAATGGCATTCAATTTGCTTTTAATTACAAATTTTATTCCATTACATTAGGAAGAATCCCATGGAACGAAATCTATACCTTAGTGGAAAATAACAGTTGAATAAACATTGAACTTGCATCTTTTCAATAATATCAAGTCTTTGTTGAAATATGATTTAAAATTAAAGGAACTTTTTTCAACCCATGACGCTTATTCAACGAAATCAACCAAAAATCAACGTTCAAAATACGTTTGTGTGCTATAGGGGATCCTGTGTTAGAGCTATGAAGAAGGCTGATTCGTGATTTTTCAGCTGCGAGTCGCCTCAAGAGAATCATAACAATGTGTACTTTACTGTTCGGGTCGATGACATTTCGCAAACAAACTGGCTGCCAATTTCCCAGATAAGTACCCTAGTTCAAACCAAGTTTCGACTAGCCTTGATTTTTCCTTGATAAACTAACAGTTATCATATTTTTAACTCCTCCTTTTTCCTTATATATATTTCCTTTCTTTTGTATTTTCTATCATTTTACACAATTCTCAAAATTGTACACATTTTCCGAAAACAAATTAAAATAATCACAAGTCATTCGGGAAAAATAAAGTATTTCCGACGTACGGTATTTTTGTTAGAATGTGATTAAAGATTTTTATGACGGGGTCAAATTTGACCCCAGGTGGACGTCACAATATGACTCCACCTTCGTGGAGTTAGTGTACTTATTCATATTTTTTTTTTTTTCGTTTGTAGATACTCAGTTTGTACTTTAGTAGACTAGTAACAATATACATGTTAACATTTCGTGTTGAGCTTTCTTTCGTGGACAAAGTAGTCAACATTTTGCCCAGCTTTATGACGTGTGGTTCGTACAGATTCACTACTAGTCTCCACGGTCAACAATGAACCTGTTTTTGTGAAAAACGCTAGTCTTATGGTAAGTCTACATTAGGTCTTGTTGATCAACATGTTTGTTTGCGCGAAGATTATCTAAAGACCGTGACAATCTTCAATTTTCACTCTACTTATACCGGGTACGTTTATAAATTGTCACTGTCTTTAGATAATCCTCGCGCGCACAAACATGTTGATCAACAAGACCAAATGTAGACTTACCATTACGCGAACACTTCGCCCTGTATACTATCGCAATAGTAACTCGGCTTCAGGCTTTACCACACGATCTGATACCCACTCTGGTCTTCTCTGTTTCGCCCCGTCTCTCTCTCTCTCTGTCTCTCTCAGCATGGCAGTGTCGATCACAGAAAAGTACTTTCTTTAACTCCTTTCCACTTGATTTTGACAAAACTACAAAACACGTTTCGTGTTTGTGTGTTGACTTAAATAATGGCGAAGTAAAGTTACGTCATATAACCCATATGATCAACACGACAACCTTATTTTCCAATTTATTGGTCAAAGGAAGGTAGGAAAATCTATGCTTTGTCAATAGCTTAAGTTTCACAAAATATGGAATTATGTTAAAGTAGAGCTTAGTACGGCAAAGTGCGTACGTATGAAAGATCGAAAACATCGTTCAAAGTTCCCGTCCTTAGCGCGATATTCCTAACAGAATAAAAGCAATTGGAAACCACTATCAGTTCACCTTGGCCAGCGACTTTCCTGTCATAATCGTGCCTCGAGGCGGAGCACCATATAGTCAAAAGCAGAGCTGAAACGGGTCACCGCACCGGGTAAAGTTTCCGATCGAGTCACCGAGTCTGGGCTTTAGACCCGGTCTTACCCGATGTAGACGCGGGGTACAAAGCAGAGATTTTAATTGTGTCCTTGCGTTTGGACGGTATTCCTTTCAGGGTTGACCAGGACCGGAGATGTTACCCTAAGAGCATGAAAAATACGACGCCGAAATTCCCAGTCAATTATATTTCCCAGACCGGGTTAATCAGGTCAGGTTTTGGACCGGGTCGCCGAGTCACCTGCCTTCGGGTCAGGCCTGTTCAGTAGTCGATAGCATTGTCCGATTCATATTCTTCCTTCATTATTAGTATTATTATGTGAAGATTACGTCAATGCAGAGCAGGGCATCGGTCCAGAAATATCAATCATCGACATTGACAGTGGCAGTGAATAGTTTTAAACAGTATTATAATGACATTTGAAAATAATCTCTTCCGATCTTTTCAGCCTTTTTTTTTCTGGCAGTCATTATCTTTCAGCATTGATAACAAATAGTTCAGTTGGTCCTTGGAAGATTTTTTGTGATTATTTCTGCCAGGTGCTTCTTAATAAATCCGTTCATTCCGAAAAGAGAAAGAAGATAAAAATATAAATGTAACATACCTAATTTTTATTATTTACTTTAGATAACGTGTTATCAAACTTAACACAGCACACACCTGGCAATGCAATTTATCTCTGAAGTGCAAACTAGTCGGATGTATTATATTTTACATAGGCACTTAATTGCTTTTCATCTGACATGAAGATAAAAGATCAGGTAAAGAGAGCATTTCCCACTTTAATTATTATTTCCCAAAGAAACACAGATAAACGGTTCTCGTTAAGGTCAGTCAGTCATAGTTCAACCCAGACAGAAGAAATAGGGAACTGGTGCTTATCAGCATTGGACTTGGCCTTATGCTGGTAGTAAGAAGAAATAAATTAAACATTTGTAGCTTACAAAATTAGTTTTTAAAAAATCATATATATTTATAAAATAATAATAAAAAATAACTTTTTAAAGACATACTTTTTCTTAAGCAATTTGTACTAAAAAGTAAAAAAAATAATTTTGTTTATGTATGATTAAAAAGAGAAGCATGGGTCACGTTCTCATATATAATCACTTTAGAAATTCTTCAGTTGGCGCGCTTTATAATTATTGTTTTTTTTTTTTACTTTTTAGTACAAATTGTTTAGGAAAAGTATGTCTTTAAAAAGTTTATTATTATTTTCTTCGAGTTATTTCGGTGTTAGGATACTTTTTCTCAAGCTAATGTTTTGTGACCCAAATCCTAAAATGTTCTGCAACCAGTCAAACTTATCTTCGTTGATGGCTAGCATTTATTTTAGGATAAAGAAGTTCATATTAAAAGAATATAAAAATATATCAATATATGGAAATATTTGAAAGTAACAATAGAACATTGTATTGTCATCCGTCTTACGTCACTGTGTAAATTTTCATCTTTGTATGACGTCGGGATTCACGCACGTAATGTCTTCTCGGGAACATACCCCACTCTCTGGTTACCTGTCGGTGATAACATATTGCCTTAACGAACTAAGGTATGAAGAGCTCATTAAATGCGTCAATTTCCTGCTAGTGCGAAAGTGAGTAAGCCTGACTTTAGCAGAACACACTGTGAAGAAAGTGTATCAAGGGGACGTGTATAGAAGAAGGCAAGAGAGTTGAACCTCGCGAGGTCGATTCTCACGAAGTGGAACCTCCACCTCGCGTCTTGAGATCGAGGTTGAAGTTCCATCGTGAGTGTGAAGTTGATCGAAACCCGATCGTGAGATCGAGATTGAGGGACGTATAGGTTGAAGCCCGATCATGAGATAAGAGATTGAAGCTCCCCCGTGAGGTTGAGGTTGAGTGAGGTGGCGTCCAAATGTTGATCTATGATGGAAAGTAATCATGAAAAAGGAATTACACAATAAGTGGTCGTCTGGTCTGAAATGTTAGCCCAGCCTTTACGAGGTTCTGAGTTCGATACAACTGAGCTGTGGATTTAAAGAATTTAACAGTTTACAAAATAGTGACAAACCGAAACCATTAGTCGCTAAAATATCCTCCAAGATATGAAGTATATCATAGTTTTGTTTATAACGAATGTTGAAAATTCTTGACAAAGAAGTAATCAACTCCTACCACTTGTAAATATTGTTTTTCCTGTGGACGAATCTAACGTAATTTGACAAAAAAATGTGTACAAAGTGTAGATTTTTTTTGTATACGGTGACAACGGTGTGCATACTTGAACAATGTTATTGATAGTGCTTGTTCATTGCATAGTAAGAAGCTAACCTTGGATCAAACCATAAAATGCTTCTTCTGTTTCTGCCATAATAACAGTGAAACTTGATTCCCACGAGAGAACATACAACGAACTTTTGCACGCGTACTTTTAATCTCAGGCGAACCAAGGTCGAAGAAACGAAGTAACAATATTTTGGAGAAACTTCAATCATTTTTTTTTTCTCTCAAACTACGTTAACTACAAAGCGAAACCATTAAATAAATCCCATGTCGGTTTATTTTAGAATTTCATCAATGTCTGTAAGAAACTTTGGCTGAACAACGTACTTCTAGCGTCCAGCTACAAAAAGAAACCCTTCTTTAATTTTTGATCTTCTGTTTCTAAGCGTTTATCTGTCTTTAACGCTGGTAGCACCTAACGAAAGCAAGTACAGAGAAACCACATTAAAATTTGAGCTGCGTGATCTCGATCTATCTGTCCATTTTCAATCTAGTGACGCTACAACTTTTTCATATAATATTTTAATACTGTCTGCATTTTTGTGAAAGTGGACATATTCCACTTCCATCTTTCACAATTGTCAAATTTCCAATATTTTCTGCACTTTCTCTTCCAAAACCGATACCTACGAACAAATTATATTGTTTGTAATTTGTAAACTCTTAACCATTCTGTTTGTTACACAAAATACAGTCTGTTGTTACGGGGCAGGGATACATTAAGCTTATCCTGTTAAGCAGAGATTCTGCCGAAATTTTCAATTTGGAGTGACTGGGATAAAATTTGAATTTTGCAGGATTTCTTTCGATTTTGTAATCGTAACAATTTTGAAGTTGGGGTGTTTTAGAAGTTACAGTGTAGCCCCCCCCCTCACTAGGGGAAGGTGGTCTGGCAGAATTCCTGCTGTTAATTTATTTGTGATCGTTAGGGTCTCAAATTGAGGTGGATTCACAGACAGCAGGACACATCCCGTAAAACGTGAATTATTCTTACCAAATCTATACATTTCTATAATAATAACATACTGTTATTCTAGCTTTTACACGCGCCCATTAATTTATACCAAATTTTGCATACATACGCATGAGGTACTTTGACAGGTCATAGACGTACCTTGGGTGTTACAGCTGCCAGTGTTGCCAACCTGCTAAAAAAAAGCAGTTTTTCAAATTGTTTCAATACCGTTAAACGCATCCTTACCAAACTTGGCAGAAATATTATTCAAGACAGTAGAAAAATACTGGGGGGTGCCTCAGTTTCCAAGAACCACATTGTCAGTGTTGACAAGCTTTTTTTTGTTTGTTTTTTGTAAAAATGTGTTCCATATAGTTGCACGTATCCTCACCAAAGTTGGCATGAACATATTCGAGATTACAGAAAAAATACAATTGAACAGTTTCAAACTAGGATTCTCTACTAATCGTTACTGGAAACAGGATCGTTTGCGGGTCGGGTCCTACCGCTCAGGGCGAAGCAAGGTTTAGAGCAGGGATTTTGCAACTTTCGATACTCACAAACAGTGTTCGATTTGTTACAAATTACGAAGTGGGGGGGTCCTAAAACTAGTGGTTGCTATAGTAAGTTTCAACATACTTACCTCTTTGAGTAAAAAAAATACAAAGATTTTATTCCTGGTTGGAATGATATTCGGAATCAACATCAAGGGATTAAATCCTCTCGCACCAGGGAAAATCCCCGGCATCCCTCCCTGGAAAATCGAACACTGCTCACGAAGCCGCAGAAGGGATTTTTTTTTCACTGACCAGTTGGTGTGGTCTCACATTAAAGAAATGACAGCATATTTTCCAGATTCTAGTTGTTGTGGGGGATATGAAATGTGAAAAAGATATAAACACAACAACAGCAACGGCGAGAGAGAGAGAGATATTCACTAAGAGAAAGAATCTCTTCTACGGATCGACGAACAAAGAAGTGAAGAAGAGATAATTAAATGTTTCTTATTGGGTATTGTGTTGTGTGGTGGAGAAAAGTAAGCTTTACGAAGGAATCAAGAAAGAAAATTGAAAGCGTTTGAAATGTGGATGTGGAAAAGAATAAAAAAAAAAATCATCTCGACGGAAAAAATGCGTAATCGTGAAGAACGGCAGTTCTTCGAGTGACGCTAGCTCAGAAACGAGTCTATTAGCGGCACTCACACATATACAGCTAGTTTTGGATCTAGCTAACTATAAGCCCGATTTTGATGCCTGAACTTACATTTGAAAGCTCCTTGCCATACTAAAGGCCGCTTTAGACGATACAATTTCTCGTACGATGAATCTTAGCAAAAGCAGTGTGCCAGCACCAAAAGAAAAAAAGAGTTATGGATTTATACCATAGCATCTTGCTCTACTGTAACATTCTTGCTTTCACACTCTGGCACTACTGCTAATCGTAAGATTCATCGTAGCATAAATGCTGTCGTCTAAAGCGGCCTTAAGACACAGAAAAAAAAAATGGGTCGGTAGGACCTCCCTGGGGCGGCTCGAAAAAAAATATATCAAAATTTCATATTTCTGATGATAGCACTGATCCCAGACTATATATGAGGCAGAAACTTGCGGAATAGTAATCTACGCTTCAATACCTTTCAAACGGTATATAACACGTCAAAATCGGGAAAAGGTTATGACTCTTTTAACCCAATCACAGAATTTTCTCAAATAATAGAAAAGGGCCTCTGTCATTCTGTCTGTCTTTTTGTTTTAGCTAAAAATGGTTGTTACCAGGGGGGTTTGGGGGTCAATTGTGGGCCTCGTAGAAGCAAATTGATCCTTAGTTTTTTGATAGGAGTTACCGTTTTCGAGATTCGGGACCTTACAAAATAAGTGATATCAGTAGAAAAACCCCTTCGGGGTAAAGGGAAGAGTGGCGCAAGAATTCTCTCACAAAAGAAGTGATATCCATTTTGCGAGTGACTTTCCTTCAGTCACCATGGGGGAAGGGAGGATACAAAGTCTCTTAATTTTATTAGAAAGGAAACACTTCCCCCATATAGTGACACAAAGTCACTAGCAAAGTGGATATCACTTCTTTTGTGAACAAAATTCTTGCGTCATTCTTCCCTTTACCCCGAAGGGGGTTTTCTACTGATGAAGAAGACACGAACAATAGAGACAATAAGCAGCAGAAACTGGTTAGGGCATTGTCGTCGCACGATAAGGCTATTCTAAAATTCATTTGCACGACGAGGCTTGCCCTAAATATATACACTCTAAAGATTATTTTGTCCTTGATTTGACTTATGCCAATCCAGTTAATTAATTGATACACTGTGCTGGCTATACCCTTCATCCCTCATCATCATCATCATCATCATATTCAGTCGTTTTCTACCTCCTTACTTCCCACACATCTTGGTTAGTTGCTATTCTCATCCATGTAGCTCCTGAAAACCGTTTGATTTCATCTACCCATTTCATATTTGGACGTCTTCTAGGTCGTTTCTTTCCTCTGGGGATCCAATGTAGAACATATGTCGTCCATCTTCCATCCGTTCGTCTAGCTATGCGACCCACATATTTCGACTTCATCTTCCTCGCAGTCTTGATTACATCTCATACCCCATTTTTTAAAAGTGGATTATATGCGTACCCATGTTATCATGGCGACACCCCTTCTGAACTTACGGAGGTACCAACATAATTATACAAATATTAATTTGTCAGTCCCATTATTTAATTGATACATCGTGCATATGTTCCAACGGAATTATTTAACACGAAAGGGCAAGAAATAACTTGTAAATCTGCAATTCCGAGTATTAGATTACCAAGCGTTCCGTGAAATCTAACAAGCAAACATGTTGATGGGCTCAGAAACAATGACAACCCAAGCGCAATTGATTTGGGAGATACTGATAATAAATTAGTCAGAATCTTGTCTGTGGAGAGTGATGTAAAAGTGTGGAAATACCATTCATTATACTTTTAAATTGCTGAAAGAAATGGAAAGAAAATACGCCGTAATGGATACCGTGTGGAAGGCACTACCTTGTGGAGGGTATATTCATCATGGCCGCCATCTCAAAGACCACCATATTGAATCTTGATTGATTTTCTTAAATGGGAAGGGGGTTGTGTAATATGTCATTCTGGGCTAGCTAGAAGTTTACGGGAAACATGTTTTTGAAGTCAGTTTTGCCGTAAATGTAATATTGTAAGAGATAAAGGTATGTGACTCTAGCATGGAGTAATATTTCGCTTTGAAACGCCTATTTCGCTTTGAAATAACGACGGAAATAAAACCCAAATGCGTAAAAAAAAAAAACATATCGATAGGTTATTACTATACTCAGGAACAATTTGTATGCATTTAGGTTACATTTCCGTTGTTATTTCGAGAAGAAACTGGAGTTTCCAGGCTACCCCATGCTAGCTAGCGTCATATACTCTTATCTCTTACAATATTAGGTATATTTACGGCAAAACTGACTTCACAAAAACGTATTTCCCGTAAATTTCTAGCCCAGAATGACATATTACACGACCCCCTTCCCATTTAAGAAAATCAATCGAGATTCAATATGGCGGCCATGAAGAATATACCCTGCACAAGGTAGCACCTTTCACGCAGTACCCATTACGGTATTTGCTTTCCATTTCTTTCAGCTTTTTAAAAGTATAATGTTATTTCAACACTTTTACATCACTCTTCCCAGACAAGAACCTGAATATTGTATCATCAATATCTCACAAACCAATATTGCGCTCGGGTTGCCAAAAATTTGCATGCGCACATATTTTGACATCCTAATCATGACGCAGGGGGGAAAAATCATAACTTGTTTCTGCCCCATCAGTGTGTTTGCTTGTAATACCTTGTTTAGATTACTAACATTTTACGATGGTAAGATTTACGGGTAAAACTAACTTGCGTTCAGACTAGCGAACTTAATTTGGTTATCGTGCGTGTTCTACCATTGTCTGTAACGAAACAGGAAAAAGTTTCCGTACAGTAAAGAATCTTCTTGTTAGACGGGAGAGGGTTAAATTATAAACACTGAACACAAATGAATTGATTGTAGCGTAACATTTTGTAGATTAGTTCTGCCATTACTCTTTTATACGTTAAAAGTTTTATGCACCTCTAGGATGCTACATATTTCGATAAAGGAAGAAATAAACTCACGAAGTGAGCCGCGCTTAACGGCCATCTTGCGTTTAGACAGCCGTTTCTTACTAAAGTTACAAGATAAGATAACCGTCGTAAGTTGACGCTAGTTAAATTTGAAACCCGCGTTAACGGGAACTACCGTTTACATTACTAAAATGATCTTGGTTAATGTTAACCATGGTAAGATGTTAATAATGTAAACAAGGCATAAACAAAATAGAATAAGTTCTGTTTCTTAGAAACTATGCTCTCCATTTCTCAATTTGGAATCCATAGTGTAAAATGAAAATTACGTGTTTCTCTAAATAAGTTATTTAGTTAAGAATGAGGGTGGCAATTAAACCATGACAAAACCCAAACACAGAACGAGAAAGCCTTAGAGCAACTCTTGTTATCTCGTAGAACTATAATTAATCAGACTCCTAGAAGTTGAACGTTTATAACAAAACGCTGGAAAGTGAGTTGGCGACCTTCATTGGGCTAACGGGAAATGATTCACTGCAATAAAAGTCGATTGGAATTTACTTTCTAGTTCATATTGTACAGTTCACTTAGATTGATGTTTACGTTTTCAACTTGTAGACTGTCCTTTGTTTCGTCTTTGTTTTTTCTTTTTTCTTTTGTTCAAAGCTACGGTATTTTTTTCGTCACTTCCTGTTTTCTTCTCATATGACGTCATCCCTCTCTGAAAAAAAAAACTTATGAATTCTAGAAAACAATACCTAGGAATAGTGTTATATGATGATATGCAAATTGAGTATACTATGTTTATTTCTTATCTCTGATCATGTAAAGTTTTGGCTAGATTCATTGCACGCCATGTAACGTCCTCTGTAAGTTTTGCAAAAAAAAAAAAAAAGTAAATGCATTAATACGTGGTTCTCAAACATTCCTACCCGACGGACTATTCGGTGAGACTATCATCCTACCACGGACCATGTTGCTCAGCACCTCTTTGTATTCAAGTACCAAAATGTATGCATAATTACTATACAACTCATTTAGATGCATTATCATTATAAAAAGTAGACCTAAGTTACGGTATTTTATCATAGAAAAAATAAATTTTAAAAATGTGGTATTTTTAACTTTATGTCGGAACTCTAAACAATATGGCAAACCAGTAAACACAATATTAGACGCAAAAGATCAATCCGCATCGTCAATATTTAGAACTAGGCATGTTATATCAATGGAGATGGCCTACTTGATGGCAGAAAAGTGTGTACAACATGTTATAGAAAATACTAACGCCGAATCACATCTTTCAATTAAAATTGTACGTATTACCACATTTCAAGAAAGTAGATGAATTATATTTTTTATTGTTTGTTGCAATGGGAAGAATGATGTCACTTGCAAACTTTGATCAGTTTTGTAACATAAGGTTTAATAGAAAGTCTGATAGTTTCAGTCTTTTAAGTCAGGTTCAGTATTAAGTCTGTTCGTTTTCATAACTTTTAGTCCAACCAGGGCAGAAAATCCTTTTTCTCAATTGTATGCTGTGGAAAACGGTATCAGCTGCTTAGTGGCACTGCCTCATACTTAGATTTTACACTTAACCAGACGTTTGTGAGGGATTTCTCATTAAACGTGATTTTTCGTGTTCCATCAGATGTCCGTTCAATAAGCTGATCAGTGATCTCGCATACGAGCGGAAGCCCAAAAGACTCAACCGCAAATGTAACACTAAAAGGATACCTAACCTATTACTTACTTCCATCCAGGCTTGTAGCCAAAGTGGTGCCAGTACGGGCGGCACGCGTCGTGAAATAAATTTTGCCCGTATTAGCGTCCCCATGAGCAAAACTCGGCGGGCCTCCGGTGGCCCGCCTTCATGATTGGTGGGCCACCGGCGGCCCGCCTAGTTTTCCTTATAGGGGTGTTTTTTTTCGTGGTGCTAACAGGCAACATTTCCCTCAACAAGTATGGATTCACAATTTGCATTTAAAGTAACTCTGGGGAGATAAAAGGTTTGCATTGTAGTTGACACCCTCTGTAATAAGCAAATTGAGAAATAAGTCATCTATCGTTTGTTTTATAGTGATTTGCACTGATAAATTTATAGTGATAAATTCGTGTATGAATTTAGGCAGACAATTTGAAGCAAAAGATATATGCTTTAACAAGTGCCACCAACTGTCGTTTCAGTCCAGTGGCCCAAACTGTTGAAAACGGCGGCATTCACAGAAAATTACTATCGTAACTGGAACAATGCTTTAGACTGTTGCTATATAGGTTTCCAAGACATGAAAAAAACGGAATAAATTCGGGATTCTGCGTGTATTGTCTCAACTATGGTTAATGAAAATGAACTGGAAAAGCGTCCATTATTTTCTGTTTTTAGACATA
>JAGDQP010016012.1:0-41410 GCA_022664845.1 Lepisma saccharinum | reverse complement strand
AATAATAATAATAATAATAATAATAATAATAATAATAATAATAATAATAATGAGTTCAAACTCACAGTTATTATATGAAGACTCGTATGTACATAGAAAATTATAATGTAATACAAACACATTTACAGTATTCCTAGTCACATGTTCTATACACACAGCATATAATCATAGACACATAATAAAAGTTTAAAGTTAAAGGATTTCAGATCGTCCTTAAAAATTTACTTTTTCCTTTGACGTTCATTTCTACTATTTTTTTTAGGGGGAAGGGGAAGTAAATGAATTACAGATATTGTAATTTCTGATAAGTCTTACTAACACTTTATTATTTTTGTTACCAGACTGTATAATATTTGCGTGTCTTGTACCATACCTGGGAACTTTATAAACTATATTTTCTATTACATATTCTGATGTATAAATATTCGTTAAAATTTTAGTTAAAAACATTGCATCCGCCTTTTTTCTTCTGCTTTCAAGTATTAATAATTTTTTAAAAAATATTTCCAGTGAATTGGAGTTCTTGTGTAATAACTCATTCCTAATTTGAAGCAAAGTCGTCTCATAAAAATGATTGAACATTCTCAATTTTCTGTACAAGGGTATGAGATAAATTGTTCCATACTACTGATCCAAATTCTAATTTGGGTCTAACTAGCACTTTGTACAGCTATGTATATACGTGGCAACCTCTTTAAAATTTTACCATTTATTGAAATCCAATAATTCTTCTTGCTTCATTACCATTTTATTAAAATATTATAATTAAATTATAAATTACTTTCATATATAATTCCTAGATCTTTTATTCTATTAACCACTTCAATAGTTGTATCTCCAAGATGATAAGTTGTTGGTAGATATATCGTTTTTCTAGTGAATCTTAAATGTATTGTTTTTAATTTATTTATAAACATGCCATTATTATATGCCCAAACTGCGATCCTATCAAGATTTTCTTGCAAATACCTTCTATCTTGATCATTACTATTTTTCTCATCAATTTTATGTAATCTGCATAAAGAAGTATTTTGGAATTTTTCACATGAGATGGTAGGTCATTAATGAAAATTGTAAACAAAAGTGGACCAAGGGGCGAACCTTGTGGTACACCATTTAGGATTTTACTCTTACTAGACCTAGCATAACCCAATTTAACCTGATACGATCTATTCTGTAAGTAATAATTAAACCATTTAATGTACGAGGGCGTTAAACCCATTTCTTCAAGTTTACACAATAACAACTTATGATTCACAGAATCGAAGGTTTTTGATAGGTCTATGTAAATTACATCAATTTGGGATCTCTCAGTAATAGCGGATGCATTATAACCCGTTGTTTCACATAAATTGGTTGCAATAGATTTATTTTTCAAAAAAAGATGTTGTGAGGAATGTATTATATTTTTTAAATTAAAACACAAATGATTATGAATTAAAGTTTCGAAGATTTTCGCTATAACACTTATAATAGAAAATGGTCTGTAATTTACAGGATTTTGAGGTCACCAGTTTTATATATTGGTACCACAAAAACATTTTTTAATAGTTGTGGGTAAATACCAGTTTTCAAAGAAGAATTAAAAATCGTCAAAATTTGGTGCGATAATATCCACACACGCTTTCATTATATAATTAGGAAAGTTATCAGGACCTAAAGAGCAATTTGGTTTGAATCGAGAAATTACTTTAATTATATCTGCCTTCACTATATGTGGTACATGAATAAGAGTTAAATTTAAATCCAGTCTTTCCTGAGGATCTCTAGTCACTGATATTCTGTGAAATTGAAGATCAAATATATTCGCTAAATATATTTGAAATTTTTATGGTGTTATTATATTCACTTACACCTTTGTAGTAAATTTCTGTAGGAAAGTATTTGGTTTTGAACTATAAATTTGTTTCCACAAATAGGTTGAATTTTCTTTAGCACTTACTTCTAGGTTTAGAAAATATTTATTTTTTAATTGTTCAAACAATTTCTTAACTTGTGGTCTTAAAGTTGAAAATTTGTCATAAACACTTCGTACTCCAGAACGTTTGTATTGAACGAATAATTTTGTCTTTTTTATTTATTAACTTTTTAAGTTCTTTTTTATGTTTATTTTTTCTCACATCTTTCACTACTTTACAATGAATATTTTTGTCAAAATACAATTGAAGGTTTTTATAAAACTGAGCTAATTGTTTATCAGGTTCCTCCTGGTCTTGCTCATTTTTCATAGTTTTTTTATATCTATGTACAACCGATAAAAATCCGCCTTCTGTAAATCATAAACATTCACCTCATTAGCGGAATTGAGATTACTTACCAATTCAATGCCCTTGTACAGTTCAATGAACAATGGAGGGTGATAATTATCGATTTTGACCAACGAGGGAATATCACAGGGCAATCTATAAACCCTCAATATTCGTGAGAACTAAATGAAGTACATTGAAAGGTAGGAGTGTATTGTATAATTTATTGTGTTGATACAAATTCAAAGATTGAGTAAGTTCTAACACGATTTCAGCCTTTTCTCTTTGATAATACTTATTTGTGACTATAGTTAAATTATTCCAGTCAATGCCCGGTGTATTGAAATATCCTAATAACATTATTTTTTTTACTAAGGAATAAATTTAGAATCCAGTCACAATGTTTTGCTAAGTCATTGGTATCAATACTGGGAGGGAAATAATGCAATCCCAAAGTAATGTTATAATTTTTGGAAGTCATGACCTTTAACAACAATACATTAAGATCAAGAAAAGGCGTTTCAATTAATTCATATTTTAATTCTTTTGAGATTAATATTGCAATTTCTCCTCCTTTTACCTCCTTAGTTAAATTAGTTAATAATAATAATATCTTTATTAGAGTGCTACGAACAGCACAATACCAATATAGCGCTGCAACATAAGGATACATATTGGCCACAGATGTAAGTAAAGAACTGGATACAAAATAACAAAGAATATGATACCAACTATCAAGTCAGAATTGTTGAAGAAAAAACGATTACATAATTACAGTACATAGTTTAATTAAATTGTTTAATACAAATACATACTCATTGAATACACATTCTCGTGTAAATGCAGAACATAATTACAAATGTGGAGGTAATTTACTATTCATTATAATGATGAATTATTCGATTTAAAACTACGGCGCCGTTGCCAAATGTTGTTACCAGCTTGTGCTTTCGAGTGTTGTACAAGGGTACACAAAACTGAGTTTTTCTATAAAATAAGAGCTTTGTGTTGTGTTATCCAAAATCTTGGCTAGGAATTTTTTTTGGCTATGTGTCTTCTTCGTTGCTCCAAACTTTCAAGTTTCAGGACGTCGCACCAGTAGTTGTAGTCGTATGGATAATATGGCAAATTGACTTTGTAACATAGGAGTCTAATAAAAGATTTTTGTACAGATTCAATAGTGTTATTGCTGTTTTTAGTCGCATCATTCCTCACCGACGTAGCGTATTCTAATTTTGCTCTTACAAGAGTTTTGTACAGTGTTAGATACGTCTCAATATTGGCAAATTCATACAATTGGTTAAAAATACATTCTAATAATTTTCTAGCCTCACCTGCAATTCTTGTTATGTGATTATTAAATTTAAGTTTAGAATCAAAATAAATACCAAGATCCTTGATAATGTATACCATCAGTACGTCCATTTATTTTATTTTATAGTTACTGACGTAGTATTGCGTCTTATTAGTGTAGCTAATGAATTTAGTTTTGAGAGCATTTACCCCGATTTTATTCTTAGTACACCATGCAGCTATACTGTTGAGATCATCTTGCAATAATTGGTTGTCACTATAGTTATTTACCTCTCTATAAAGCTTGAGATCGTAAGCATATAATAACAGTTTAGAGTGTTTTACAACTTCCGAAATATCATACATAAAAATATTAAATAGAAGTGTACCCAAAGGTGATCCCTGGGGAATGCCGTTACTTATTGTACCTTCACTAGATATGGCATTTCCTATTTTAATTCTAAAATTTCTACCAGATAGGAAACTTTCGAACCATTTTAGATAAGTGGGTGATAAGTTTATTTATTACTAAGTTTATAACTTAGTTTATCCAACCTTACTAAGTTTATTTATTAGAACCATATGAACACTATCAAATGCTTTAGCCAGATCTATATAAATAACATCACATTGAGATCTCCTTGTGATAAAACCCTGTATTTCATTTGTAATCTGACAAATATTTGTGGCCACAGATTTCCCTGGAATGAAGCCATGTTGTTGTTCTTGAAACATATGTTTCAAACTAAACTTCAGATGTTCACATACAATAGATTCAAATCGCCTAGCCATGGTATTTAAGATAGTAATTGGTCTATAGTTTGATAATAAGGAACAATCGCCTCCTTTGTGAATGGGATTAATAAAGGCTGATTTCCACTCCATTGGATATACCTTGTCTAAATGAAAGATTAAATAACTCAGTCAAAATTGGAGCCAAATATTGAGAACATCCTTTTACTACATAATTTGGTATAAAGTCATTTCCTATAGTTGTATGATTTTTTAGTTTTCTGATGGCTGATCTAACTACATTAATTGTAATGTTAGGAATACTTATAACATTACTGTTCTCATTGGATTGAGAATCCAGTATCAAATGGTCTCTTTCGATATTAAAACTATCTACAAAATATTTTCTGAATGCTTCAACAATTAGAGACTTCTGAGTTAATAAGGTCCCATTATGGTTGATATTGATTACATTAGTTCTTTTTTTTTCTTCTTAAATATGCTCCGAAAAAAGCTACCATTTCACCGCAAGTCATCTTCCAATTTTTTAAAATAGTCTTTTCTTGCAGCATTGTACATTTACTAAATTTGTTTTCGCAGTAATGCGAATTTATCACACCACAGTTTTAACCCAGTTTTTTTATACTTAACAAAATACATTTATTTTTTATTTATCAAACTTTTCAGTTCCTTCCTTGTTCATTAATGGACCTTTGTAAAATTTGTGCCCAGACTTTTGTATATTTTTCAGTACATATTGGTTAAAGCTATTATGGATATATTGATACAAACTTTCGATAAACCCTTGTACATTAGGATGAGGTTGTAAGTTTACATAGTTACGTCGTTTGGTAAGATCAGATACAATGGCATCAAAATTAGCATATGGGAAATAATAATTATCTGTGTTTTCAGAAGGCTGGTCAGAGTTAGTAGTATTTGTAAAGTCACTCACAATATCATACTCAAACAAAATTGTAAGTGAAGGATGATATCGATCAGGTTTGATCAACTGTATATTATTAGTAAGTAACCTGAACCCTTGTATGTTTGTTAACACGATATCTAGTACTGAATTGGGCGACTGGTCGTTAGGCAGTTTGTTAATTTGCTCGAAGTTGTGAAACTGAGACAGTTCGAGAATGCTTTGTGCCTTTTGTTTAATATAAGTATTTTTACTTGTGATTTCCCCAGTGTCCCAGTCGATTCCTGGTGTATTAGTATCGCCTAGGAATATAACTTTTCATTGTTTTTTCATAACGTAATTCGTGAAACAATTACAATAATTCTTAAATATTAACGGCGTAGTATCTGGTGGAAAGTAATGTACTGCTAACATAATATCGGGAAAACCATGTACATTTATGTATCCTACAATAATATCAAGGTCTTGCAAGGATATTGTTAAACAGTTAAAGTTAAAAACGATTTCTTAACCAAGAGAGCACAACCACCGCCTTTACTTTTACCGGCAGCAGTGTTTCTGTCTTTTCTATATGTATCATACATGTTGGACAACTGCGAAAAATAGGTACTGTTTTCAAAAAATATAAGTTTCCATAAAAACAAGAACATCAAAGTTGTGGCAATTAATCTCATGGATTAATTTATTTATTTTGGTGTTAAGTCCATGCACCTTTTGCACGTAAATCGACAATTGTGGTTTCGCAATCCATTGTGAGATGTTTATGCTTTTGTACTCTGCGCATTTCCTGTATCTTCATCACTATTTTCACCCTTAACCTTGTTCATTTCTAACACTTTTTCGTTCAATAATTAACCTCAAAATTTAGTATAGAATACCCCTTTTGGCCAGAAACAAGGGTCACTAATTGTGGCCATGTCATTCTTCTCTGCTAAAACATAGAATTATGCATATCCCTTGTACTTCTTTTTTAAGCGCTCACATTTCCTAATATGAATATCAGCATTCTCTCCGATGTACTCAACAATATCTTGGCAGGATACAATAATAATAATAATAATATCTTTATTAAAGTGTTATGAACAGTACAATACCAATATAGCACTGCAACATAAGGATACATATTGGCTACAGATGTAAGTAAAGAACTGGATACAAAATAACAAAGAATATAATACCAACCATCAAGTCAGAGTTGTTGAAGAAAAAAATTATTACATAACTACAACACACAGTTAAATTAAATTTAATTAAATAAATATAATAACAATAAAGTTAAATTAAATATAATAATAATAATAATAATAATAATACCTAATAAAATTAAAAACCAAAAGCCGTTCATTCAGTGCTTCCGGAAAAGATATTATCCTGCAAAGTTTTCCGCTATGAATTGAAAATCAAGATAATTATTCTCCTTTTACGCAAATAACTTTCATGTGTACACACATTTTTGAAAATACGCAGACAAATGTGCGATTCTGATTGGCTAAGAAAAAAAAATGAAGGGTTCCGTACAACAGTGGCTCGACCCAATTTTCGAAGAAATAGAGAAAACGGAGGTCAAATTTAGAAAACAAAGCTCAAGTTTTTCACATGTTGCGTTAAACAAAAGTAATTGTGTACAGTGACGAAACAAGAATTCCTGTAACTGGTTTATATTAAGAACTCCACGGACTGTACGATTCACCAGATGTTGTAAAAATAATGAAATCGCGACGACTAAAGTGGGGACGCCATGTAGTTAGGATGGAGGAGAAACGAAGATTATATTCTATCCTGGTTGGAAGGCCGGATGGAAGGAGGCCATTGGGAAGACCGAGACGTCGTTTGAGTAGAAAATTAGAAGAAGTCTTCGAGAAGTAGGCGTTCGTGATGAAAACTGGCTTGATATTGCCCAGGATATAATCCAATGGCGAACGTTTGTTACTGCGGCAATGAATTTGAGAGTTCTATAAGCCATAGAGTTAGTTAGTTAGTTTATATTAAATAAAATTGTGTATCTTAGCTAGAAATTTACTGTTGCTAAATGAAAAAATTTTCTTCCATTTTAAATCATATAATTTGTGGAACACTATTGCAGGGAGTCTACTGATGTATGTTCATCCGTCTACTGAGTAAGAGTGTGAGTCTACTGAGTCACACTCTGAATTCATATGTGAGTCTACTGAGTCACAAATCTACTTATGTACTTTCATCCGATGTAATTTACAAATATCACCAACTAAACATATTTTATTCTCAAGTAGTGTGATCATCATCGGACCAATGTAGCTTTCAGACATAATAAATTACGTTTAAAAAAGATCAAATAGAGTAGAAATGTCTAATATTGTGATTCACTTTAGAGCGACCACCCACAGTAAGGAATCACCAGAGATATGAATCCACTGTGGCACCGACAGAAACTGTACTGATCTCAAGAAGGATGATCCAGTGTATTTTGAGAGGAAAGTCTGGAACATTTCCAGAGCAAGAAAAATATACTGGTAAAGTTTCCATGGACTTGTAATGATGTTTGACCTAATCTCATGCCCCATCGAAGAGATAAAAAATTCCAACACAGCAGTTCATTTGAAAGAAATACTGGAGTCATAACACAAAGCCTGCATTAATAACATAACTTTATCAACATTTTGTATTATGAATAATATACATAAACTTCTATGACAATACAATGTTTTCAAACCATTGTCAAGTAAGTTATTATCTAAATATAAAAGCTGTAAGGTATCCAACTATACTTTAAACCCATTATTTTATGTTATACTGTCATTGAGAGTAACATCTGTTACATCCCAAACGATTGTAATACATAATGCCATTCCTGCATACTACCTTTGTACTTGTAGTATGAGAGCAATATTTTCTTTTCTTGGGATATATTATAGGTCAGCCTATGTCAAATATAGAGGATTGAGGGGATATGCCACACATTTTGGTCTAGGAGCCATTGTGGAGTAATTTAAGAAACGCAAAAATAAAATGTTGCACAAATATATATTGAGCATTCATACTCATACTGACGGAAGCACATAAACTTAAATGTATACTCAACAGATATATGGGCCTTTAAACTAACATATAAAAACATGTATCTAATTCAACACATCAGTATGCCCACTCATTTGGAGGAAGATGCCTAATACATGTACATTATAACTAAGATATATGACAATAATAGTGAAATTAAAATGTGAAACTTCATGTCTAAATTATCTAAAATACAACTTAAATACACGAACAAATTTGAATATATTTCTACAACTTCAGAAAATAATTGTTACAATGTCCACCTTGACGACATCTACTTGAAAACCCAGATTTTTTCCCTTATGTGATAATGGAACATATACCAATATAATACAGGCATGACTACGTTTTCTCTAAAAAAAAAAAAGTTCTTTAACGTACACCATACATTCTATTAAACATGTTCTGAGTAGCCATAGCTCATTAGTAGAGCGTTGGTTTCGTGTTTGACAGATCCTGGGTTCGATCCCCGCGGTGGTCATCTTGACTTATGGTTATCTTTAGTCACACAAGTTTAAAGCTGGGATGGTGCCTTCGAAATTAGGTCCTGACCGACTTCATTCCCAAATCCCCAGCCACCCTTTTTTCGGTCTCAGTCTTAGTTACCTAAAGGCCATAAATGACATTAAAATTCTATTGAATACGTACGGAGACTAGCAATGGACATTTCCGGTAGTATTTTTTATTGCAATAAAAAATTATTCTGTTAAAGTAGACTACGGAAAACATTTTTTATTTCTGTGATGCAAATTATCAAGAGTAATAAAGACTTGCTTCAAAAGAATCTCAGCCATGCCCTTAATCGAGCGCCGCCATGTTATGACGTAATCAGTCTGCCGACTGCTTGTCATTAGCATACAGATGGTATTTGATTTGTTAGTATTGTTTAAAAGAGACACCAAAAATGGATTGAAAGAAATATTTTAAGTGGTGAATAGCGTTTCTGTATGCCTTAACACGTCATTTAGTTCGATTTATTCATTTAAAATTGATTTTTACTTTAATACTTTTTTAAGATAATGATATATTTTGGTAGCATCAACACTAATTTATAGCAGCTCTTTTTTCATTATTAAATCATAGGATATCTTCTAATAATGCTCTTTAGAAGTCTTGAATTTAAAAAGAATTACCTATTTTTTTCTGTTAAAAAATGTGGGTTTTTACATTGGACAATCGTATACTTTTTTTAATGAATGCTAGTGAAGCATTTTTCAAGAACTTAAAAGCACATTAATTAATAGTGCTCGTTACTGCCATCTGTTAACAGTTTAACGTACTACTTGTAGCCCGTGAATATATTGAATAGTTTTAATATGTCATTGTAAAAAGTATTAATAAAGGCATGTAAGAAACAGAAACGTAAATTGAAACTTTTACATTGAAGTTACTCTTGTGTTTCGTGAAGTAAAATAAAACACGGCCTTTGATAGGATTCGAACAGCCTTAGGTGAAAGTATAGAAAGTTAAAAGTTGCATGCGCCAACCAACTGCACCAAATTGTCAAGACATCAAAAGTAACACAAACCAGCGATAAGAAGAGCACTGCAACTTAAGACTGCCCCTGTCATTGTTTCGAGCAATTTCTGTTATTAAAAACATGTTTTGGTGTTTAAACTTATTGAAGCGTGTTCTGAAGATTTGTACATTAATTATTTCGTTCAGTGATGATGTGAATGTTCATTCTCTTTTTTGTTTTCTCGTCTTCAAACTTCTGAATAAGGAACTTAACATAGGGAGAAGCATATAGCTACGGAAATAGTACGGATTGATTACGTCAAACCAATCAGAGGATGATTTTCGTTGTATGACGTAGGAGATTCAATTCTCAGTATTTCATGCTATATTTCTATGTAATGGAAAACCGTAGCGCTGAAATTTCAAAAACATTATATATTATTTAATCTGATGTACACAAACAAATTGTAAAATGTATAAGGACGAGGAAAACAGAAATGTCCATTATAAATTTCTTTGTATTAAATTAGCTCCATTTTAATCAAGAAGAATAGTTCAAAGAAATTCATGTCTTACCTGAAAATAGTCTTACTTAATGCAATGTAATGCTCATTGTCATCTATCCCCAACCTTCGGGGCAAAACGCCACTTCACCGGTTTTCCTGCACACACATGGTTTCTTTGTGATACAGCCTAAGCAAGAACTTGACAGTCAAAACTACCATATTCAACTGAATTTTATACTTTCTCATGGAATTTGGCACGATCCTAAACTGTTTACTGAGTAGAGGAAATTATTTTTAGGATAAAACATTTTTTTTTCAAAGGACTAGCTTCGTCTCCACGTGACAGATTACTCGAGATTCACTACAGACATACAGAGTCTTACAAGGCATACTGACTAATTCTTTCGCATCGTACAAGTTTTCAATCTAGTGTAGCAGTTATGGAATTATACTACTCGATAGGCATCATCCCTCAAATAACTTTAATTAATTTTAATTATTAACGTTATCTATTGATATACCAATGAAACTAAAATATTTACTAGATATATATCTAATCAATAATGGAGTGAAATCTCATGAGTTACTATTTTTATTCTGTTGTACGTACAAGGTATTGGTAAGCACAAATATTGAATATACAGTCATTACTTACATGACTTAGTTCTACAAAACCAGCGAATGATAAAATTGAAACAATACAAGACGCCTTGTAGATCAGTTGGTTAAGCGTTGACGTCGCATTCAGGAGCTCCTGTGTTTGATTTCTTCAGACAGATCAGACAATTACAGTAGAGTCCCGCTAATCCGAACCCTGCTAATCCTAAAATCAGGATAAACCGAACAGAGCCCAAGGAAAATGTGCCAAATTGTTTTTAACTTTAACTCAAGAGGGAAAAAAGAAAATAGTTTTTTGATGTAAAAACGTGTATTTTATACACATCGTACAAGAAAATGAACTGAAAGTACAGAAGTACAGTGTACAATTTTAATTACATACTGTAATTAAAGTACGGTACTGTTCATTATAAAAAGCTCAAGGATATAGGCGTACTAAAAATTATAGGTCCGGATACTTCGAACTTTTATTATCCGAACAGGGCACAGCCCCAGCTAGTTCGGATACTCTAGTATACCGAGATGGTACAATGAGTAAAGAAACTATTTGAACGTGAACATAGGCAATTCATCATACACGAAATTTTCGCTTAGTCAGTTTTGGAGAGCAAATAAATATATTTTCCTCTCCCACCTCCGTGAGGAATTCTCTCAAGCAGTGATTGAAAGAAGCTATGCACAGAGAGAGACAAGACCCTTCCTTGATGAAACTTACTTCTTCGGCCAAAAGTACAAATTCCAAAATTAGAAATGGCGGGATGGCACTTTCAACATAGGCCCTGGTCGATACCTTTTTCTTCGCCTATCTCAGCCTGACCTTAGATATCTAAAGGCCAAGACTAAAATTCAAATTCCAAAGCTAGAAAATAACTTCAGTAAATAATACAAGTAATAAGCATTACACCTCGAAAGTTAGACAAATACGAAATGCATATTCCAATTAAGTGAGAAATAACAGGATGTCGCTATAAATTGTGATTATAAAGACTAAATTTCTCTTTAAAGTTTCGTAATTGAAACCATAATTCAATACTGGCGAAAGATATACTAATTGGGCAACTAATCTCTAGCGTCGCCGGTGGCGTAATTCAATAATGCATGGAAATAAGACATTCAAAGTAGGATATGAAGTCTTGAGTTCGAATCACCTCATATGGCCATTCACACTTTCATTTTGAATACAACAGGTGCAAAATGTGAATTTTACAGAAACATTTTAAATTGCATGCCAAAATTTGGATTAAATAACGAGGGTACAAAAATATGTTTCACGGCTAGTTTTAACACAAAATAGTACATAAGGCATGATCGTCGGCATAAGATGAAAGGAACCCAGTGAACATGTAAGCTAATTGGCCAGCCATTAAATTCAATCAAGATCCCCCAATTATGAGAAACTACTGCCCTTATAGTAACTTCTTTATTTTTATTATTATTATTATTAGCGCCTCCGTATGAACATCAGTGTATAAGGGAAAATATACAATTGAAGGGCGTTTTACAAAACTCAGTATCTGCATTTTCGAGTTTCATGTTTAAACATATTCTAATATTTTTTGTTCTTTTTGGTCAGGGAAATCGAAGTGGACTACCAGAATTAAGTTACTCCATGAGCAATTTATCACGACCACCGTCAGGCCATCGTAGGATATTCACAGACAGCCACGGTATCAGATATCCGCAGTTGTTCCACCGGCAGACATTGGCGGATAACCATTGTCGTTATAAAGGTCGCAATTGTCGACTATCTGCCGTCGGTTCACCGGCGGACATTGGCGGATAGCCGCCGTTGTTACAGCGGCTGCAATTGTTGGATAGCCACTGTTATTACAGAACTCGAGATTTGTATACGATCCGCGACATCCTCCGGCGCTAATTTTTACTTTTTATGTTTGTTTTTTAAATAACTAGCTTTTTCTGTGTACTTACGAGGAATTGCTCCACCTTTTGCATTTCTTTACATTTTACAAAATTCTTGAACATGTTAGAAAAGTAAGATTATATGTACGCAATTTAAAATTTTACCAATATAGGTTAAAAAAATCAGATTAGATTTTTGAATTGCACGTGATTCCTAAGTTCGGATCTAGTCCATACAAGTGCGAAAATTTCAGTTCGAACTGAAGATGAGAGAACAGGACGCTTAGGTGAATAAAAATAGGATATTACCGAGATCATATTACTTTTCTAGAGCTAGTATCAAAATATACACAAATCGTCCATTACTCATGTCAGCCTATATCGATGTGCTTCTACAGTCCATTTCTACCCTTTCTCATTAAAATCCCATCTAAAGACCTACCGCGGATTTCACGGTTTACAATCTGGAATGTGACAAGATCTGCGTTGCAGCCGCAAGCTCTAATACCCCGGTATGAGATTAAAACATATGAAGGACCACCAGAGATCTCCGCTAGAAGCCAGCCAAACTGTGTATGTCGACCCACTTCCGTCCTGCCAGAGTTTTTCATATGGAGAAAGTCTTTAGTGCAGTGCAGCACGTCACGTGCAGCCTTTATAGCTCTAACGTAAGTTTTAGCTACCCATCCTAATATCGGATTAAAGCCCATATAGATGCCTTTACTTGAGAAACTGTCTTTGTAACACACAAGAGTTACACAAATATTAGTTGGAAGACCAGCATTGCCGAGTGGTTAGAGTAACACACTATAAACTCACGTCGCAGAAAGTTGGAAGTTCGAATCCCGTCGCAGAGAGTGGGAAAATTCGGAGGCAAATGAATATACAATAGCAAAGATAATGCAAAAAGGCCAACTTAATATGGATCATCTCTGTGTGCAACATATCCTCAAGGAAATATGGGCTCTCTTTTGTGTCACTGAAAAAACGGCTTTGTGATGGTGGCCGCCAAAATATCGCCATGAGGTAGGGATCACTTTAGTCTCTATGGCGGGACGCCGGCGGAATCCACAAGTAGTCCGACAGAGGAGAACAGCGGCAAATGGCGGCTATACGACTCTTGCCATCTAAACACAGCCTTGGTGGTAGCGTGGTTGTCAGAATTCCTGGAGCAGCAAGCAGCCAGCCAGCAGGTGACATGAAGGTGTCATTTGGCGGCTATACTGCTGTTATCGCCAAAATAGCGCCTTAGCGGCAGTGGGCCAGCATTAGTTTCATTCCTCTAACGAACCACCGGCGGCGCAGCGGAAGGCGAGCCACCGGCGCGGCGGTCACAGCAGAAGGCGACCCACCGAATCCAAGTTGTCGGGTGGCGTCGGCCAACCGACGTTTCGCTCATGGGGTAATCTTATTTATTTATTTATTATTGAGTTTCAGATACTGTTGGAGTTGCCATTTTACACAGAAACAAAATAACATTACAACAAACTAAATAACATTACTACAAGCTAAATAACATGAAATAAAATTTTAAACAACACATAACACAGCAATTGATATCAATAACATGACGATTAAATACACAAGAGGAATAACTCAGATATTGGTACTTAGCGTTCGATGGAAAGTGTTTTCAGATCCGAAAAGCTTAGTATTTGAATCAAGATTATTGTACATAATTACTAGTCTATGGAATAAAGAGCGCTGCAGTATACTTAGCCTAGGTGTGGTACAATGAAATAAGCTATTATTTCTGGTTTTTCGCAAGGGAATACGGAAGTAAATTTAGATATCAACTCTCCAGTTCAAAGATTCCCGTATAAGTACATCAAATCTGCCAGCTTGCGACCAAAAGAGGGAACTTGGAGACCAAGCACGGGTAATAACTCGGGTTTGCTTAAACTACGTACTGATGGTATTCTTCTTTTGACTATAGCAAGAATAAAGTTCAGAGCAGAATCAATATGAGGTAGATTAAAAATAATAGCCATGTTCCAAATTGGGGCGCAATATTTAATTTTAGGGGAGATGAAGGTTTTGTAGAACATACTCAATGAATGAAGGTCCTTAATTTCTGTAAATCTATAGAGAAGGTCAAGTAAGCGCATAGAACTGTTAGTTATAGAAGTCACGTGATCAGCAAACAGAAGTTTTTCGTCAAATACCACTCCCAGGTCCTTTTGAGAAGAAACTTTAGCGATAGGATTATCTTCAATGATGTAGGCAGATGAGATTTGATTCCTCTTTAGAGAAACAGTAAGAAAAGAAGATTTTGAAGGATTTGATAAATACATCAGTAAATAGATGTTGAAATGTGACATTTCATCGTGCGTATATGGGGATTATTTTAAAGAAATAACTCTCCTAAAATATTGGTTTTTGTAGGTACCGAGTTTCGTGAAAACGAGGCTCAATTTGTCCAGTCTATCAGTCCGTCCCGATCTCAGTAACAAGAAGTCACATACAAACACGTACATCTTAGACGTATATTTGAATAAAATCGCGATACACTTGCTGTTTTATCCATAGTTTGTAACATTGCGGTGCATGATTTACGTATCTTGTTTATCATCACCAGGGGATGCCAAATATCCGATAACACTACCTACTGTCGTTTTAAAAAGTTAAGCGTTACACTTGGTTGGCAACACTGACAAACCGGTGACATAGTGTTTTCACTCCTGATACCCACCACGTTGTTACAAACAAATTTCCACAAACTAAATGCCCATTCTCATTGTTGAGCATTAACTTTTTTACTACATGTTGCAAACGCTGTATCCCTAAAACGAAGCGGAAATTCCCCCATGCTCATAGGAAAGTTTTTACTGATTTCGGTGTCAGGAATCAGCTTGCGAAAGCAACATACGTTGCTCTGAATCATCATATATAGGGTTGGTGCTAATGAATTGATACCTTTGACGCCTCATAGGAAAGACACCTCAGCAACACAACACAGGGATCCATTGAGGCCACGCGTCTAACATCACAAACTATAATGTCCAGCAAACAGCCCAGGATAACCAGATAGTCAGGAGGCAGTGTGTTGTTGAACAGAGTCGTATGGCATTTTACCATAGAGAAGACACAATTCTGAATGAACTTTTTTATAAATTCAAACTGGGGCATTCTGCACAGCAAGCCGCAAGAAACATTAACAGTACATTTCGGACAGGAATGGTGAATTCGCTGTTGGTTTATCAATTTTTTTGCGGCGCCACATTTCAAAATGACCCCCCACCTGGCAACCAACCAGCATCATGTTCGGATGAGCTGCTCAGGAATACGGTGGAAGTGGACCCTTGGAAAAATATTTGTGCCATTTGAGACGAGTTAGGTATACACCATACCACTTTCAGTCGGCTGCTCCGTGCGATCGGTAAGGTGAAAAAGTTGGATTATGAGTGCCACGTAAGTTGACACCGGTCAACAAGAATCGTCGTCTGGAAGTGTACAGTTCTCTGAGTGTAAGGAATAAGCGGGAAGGTTGCCTGCATCGGATTGTCACTCAGATGAGAAATGGATCTGCTATGAGAATCGTAAACGGTCAGGACATTGGTTGGATCGTGGTCAACGTCCAGGACAGTGTCCTAAACCACTTCTCCACTCTCGGAAGGTGTTGTTGCTGGTATTGTGTTCTATGGTAGAAGTGACCCATTATGTCTTTCTCAGGCGAGGTGAAACCATGACTGCAAATAGTCACAGTACTGAACGCCATAAATGTATCGCAAACTTGTCCTCAAGCATCCAGCAATGGTCAACAGGCATAGTGTCCTCATGTTGTATCATAATACCCGTCCACACATCGCGCAAAGAACGATGTAGGCTCTTCATGAGTTGCAGTATGAAACCCGTCCTCACCCACCGTATTCCCCGATCTCTTTCCCACTGACTACTACCTATGTAGTCAGTGGGAATCTCTAACGCATGTAGGCAGGTGCAACATGCAGTTGAGAATTTTTTCGCATCGCAGACTTCAGACTTCTTTCGTGACGGAATCCAATCGTTGGTTGAGCGATGGTAACAGTGTGTGGCTTCAGACGCCGACTACTTTGACGCGCCTAGTATTCTGCGGTCTGCCATCTGCTTCGTAGAGGAATTAGACTAGTGCTGCATCTTTGCTGCAATGCTGACGCTGCGCTAGTCGGTTAGGCGAATAGCTGCGGCTTGCCGCTGTTCTCTGGCGGATATTCAACACAGCTGCTGTCCGCTAATGTTCGCTGTTGGACCGAAAGCGGTAGCGGCAAATTGATTATGGGGACATATTTGAAAATTCCACAATGGGGGCGACGGATTTCCGAAAGAAAATAGAAGACTCTCAAATATTCTCTGAGGTAAAGATAGGACGAAATGATCATGAATGTGTCGGTTTTCCACCCGGAGACAATTATTGTTTTGCACCAAGTTGGTATCTCATGTAGATTCCATACACGGAATGATTTTCTAAAATAAGAAACAATGTGGGTTGCATAACAAGCAGGTTTAAGAATTGCATAATTTCATCCAAAGTTTTATTTATTTATTAAAAACATTAAAAATCATTGTCTGATTGGATGCTGGTAATGACGTGTGTCATCTTTACTCACAGGGAAGACACTTAATTCATACACATCTTGT
This sequence comes from Lepisma saccharinum, assembly GCA_022664845.1. Taxonomy (NCBI): domain Eukaryota; kingdom Metazoa; phylum Arthropoda; class Insecta; order Zygentoma; family Lepismatidae; genus Lepisma; species Lepisma saccharinum. Next base: position 24,122 of record JAGDQP010016012.1, on the reverse strand, counting down.
CCTAACTCTACTTCAGAAATGTTCGAAAATCTCCTACTTAATTTGGAAAATCCCTTGAGCGCCCATTGCGGAATTTTGAAATATGCATTTTCAAAGAGAGCAGGTAAATTTTTTGATGGTTCCATGCCGCATCACCTATACGTTTCGTGATGTTAGAATGAAGTTTCAAATTTTATTTTCCCACCCTTTCAGTAGCCTGTAGCTCCGAAACTATACACATTTCGAAAATTTGTCAGAAAAACTTTCGTCTTGTTTTGATGTAAGGAATCACCTCCAGAAATTTGTCAGTGTAATTTTAAAACAAATTGTATATATTTTGAAACATATATATGGATTTTAATGCATTTTGAAGTCTTTAGTCAACTTGGGTTCAGATAATAAATATATAAAAAGAGAAATATAAGCTTGTTCACATCAAACAGTCCTAAAGCCATTTCCTTCTGTTTTATTTATCGCTGAAACACACACCCAGTACCAGAAAATACACAATACTTTTTAACACAAAAGCAATTAATGATTCACTTAGTAAACGGAAACAGAACACATCTATTCTTGTTAGAGTACCAAACAGCATTAACGAAAACTCCACTCGAATGCTGTTTTCTCTGCTTGAAGCAGAAATCCTTGGCATCAAGATGACGTCGTAGACGTTACACGCAAAAATCAGGACAGTGGAAGGAGAAAACAGAGGAGGCACAGATATTGTTCCCTTCTAGAATTGCCTAAGCGAAACTTTCGGGTGGGCTACGTTGCCGATTTTGCCTTTCAGGTATTAAATTCGCTCATTGTACCTTACACTTAGACCATGGTCGACTCCTTTGCACAACCTTTCCCTCGGCCTATCCCTGTATGAGCCATAGATGCCTAAAAGCCACAGACAAATTCGAATGTAACAAAATGCATTATAAAGTTATTGTGCTATAGATTCAGATTACCTTATTATTCATTTGACTATCTGTATTGTTGCTAGTATTTTAATTTATAGTCCATATTTAAGAGAAAGGAAAGAATTGACAACAAATTTATAGAAGATTTAATCGCAGATAAACTTCAATGCAAGTACTTGTTAGATAATTTAAAAATATGTATACTTTATCATTCTGTTTGAACTCATAATTTAATTCGTAGAAAGGTTGTAAGATATTTCAATAAATTAACTGTCAACAATTATACCTCACACTTCTTCATATTAACGACTTGTAAGTAGTATCTCATTATAATATTACTTAACTACAGCTTAAATGAGAATTTGAAGCTATTGTATTTGTCAAATTACTTGATCATTCCTCTATACAGAATATTCAACAATAGCATCGACAAAACCACCGTACGAGATTCCTGACATGAAAATAAGATAAACGTGTAGATATCGAGGGTACACAAATGCTTCGAACTGCTGAAAGTGTGGGAAAATGAACTCTAGAGGTTGATATTTCCAATACCATTAACAGTAGAACTGAGGCTGAATGGTCTAATGAACTGAGACCTACTCTATCAAACAATGCATGTTTGAAAATTGTGAAAGGGTCGAAAAGGATTCCCTAAAGGAAATAGGGGATTCTTAGACATTCCCTGGGGTAACTAGCGGGTCGAAATAATCACGAATAATACAAATTTGAGTGCAGATGATAGATGTATTCACTGACATCCAATCGAGTAGTTACAGTTTTTTCTATTGATAAATACACCAAATGTTTCTTACTCTTCTTTGTTATGTAACCATAATTTTTTTTATAAAATTGTTCCGCAAAGAAATCTGTTTTAGATATTGACTTGGAGCAAACGAATTAATGTCATTTACTGGAAAGTATTTTCACTCATGTCATTTCGATCCACTATTACTTCAGAAAAATTCTGGGAATTCCCTATTTCCTATTCCCTTGATCCCTTATTACACAATTTGGAATATGCATTATTGGAGAGTGCAGGTCTCAAGTCTTAGAAGAAACCATGCCGTTTCAGTTCTACTATTAATAGTATTGGAAATATCAAGTTGTAAAGTTCATTTTCCCACGCTTTCGGCAGCCTATACCACTGAAGCGAAACATTTGTGCACGCTCGTGGTGGGGGGTCTATACCCCTTTTCTTATTTTCATGTCAGATATCTCGTGAGATGTTTTTGTTGGTGTTATTGTACGACACCCTGCAGTTGTTTTTACTTAGTTATGCATGAAACGTTAATACCAGACGTCTCTTTACGTGCATATTTTTTGTTTTGTATGATTTTTTAAAAATCAATCAGCATTATTTCTAACAAGGAATTCTAACATTTTAAATTGCAATATTTCGTGTATTACTCACGTGCACATTAGAAGTGTAAACAATAGTAATTCTTATAGTAAACATGCATGTGTGATGTAATAACAACAAACAGCAAGCGACACATTTGCAGACGACAACAACTCTACATGGATACAACAGATGGGGTTGATATCGACCTGAAGATGGGGTTGCTGTCGCCGAAGGATGGATTTGGAGGACCTCCCACAAATGGAACCTAAAAAACGCCGCAGCTCAGTCTACAAGGCTTCACTCGACTACTCCTTTCCTACCTGTTCGCAGAAGGCCTGCTTCCGGAACATCCCTGGCACGCAAGAGGCTTGCTCCTGGTGCCATCCTCGCATACATAAGAGGCCTGCTCATGGTATGCACTGTACCTCAACCAAACATCATTCCTGTACGCAGAAGGCTTGCTTCTGGTGTTATCCTTAAAGCACGCTACTGGTGCGACACCTCAAAACAAATCTTCTCAAAGTAGTACATCCGAATAGTAGAATCCTATAAGCTATTCGTTAGCTCTATATATTTTGCATTTAGTATCCTACGGAACCATGTTTTTAGTAACTTTAGTAACTTATTCAAAGTTCGTAATAAAACTGGTTGGGGGATAAAATCAAACCCGTGTATCTATTGACTCTACCTAAGACGCATTATAAGGAATCGTCGAGAACATTACGTGGTGAAGGCGTCGTTTCCACACATTTAGATGGTGGAATAAAAATTAAGTGCCCCAAAAGTGCACAAAGCCCAGAAAACCAGTACTAATAATACGGACGTGTAACATCCATCCGTTTAAAGTGATTCTTGGACATTTTCTTTTTAAGGTACGATATATGACAAATATAATTAAGATAGGAAAGTATGTGGCAAAACTTTTAAATAACAATAGTTTTATTTTAAATGCCAGTAAATAGTAAGTCAGGCAATAGATCTGAAAATTTTGAGTCAGAATCTAACGAGGGTAATAACGAAAACGATAATATGGCAACTAGATCATCTTTTAATTTATCTTTTAACTTAATTAATCTAAATAAATTCTCTGGCCACATAAATGAGGATCCTGATAGATTCTTCATGTTGTTTGAACATTTGGCTTCTTTACAACAATGGGATGACTCCAAGAAGGTGGAATTACAACCAATGTACTTTCAAGTTACTTCTCTGGATTTAGTATTTAACTAAAGTTAGAAAATGTATTGGCTGAAACCACTTGCAATCAGTCAAAAGACAAGCTCTATGTAAACCTCAAATTCCATTATACAAGGCCGAAATGGAAATTCATATGATTCAACAGAAACAGGATGAACCGATTGATTCATATTTTCTACGGAAACTGAGGGCTATAAGACATAATATACTGGAAGCTACTGAAGAGCAAAAAGTGCATTTTTGTCAATGGGATTAACTAAGACATTTCTTAAAAAGATTGCTTTAGAAAGTTACACATCCTTGCGAGATCTCCAGAAACGTCTTCATACATTGGGAAAATCAACCGATTTGTTAAAAAAAAAAACGGAAAGATCACAAGCACTTCTTGCATTAGCTGATCAAAATTAACAATTGCAAACTACGCAAAATCCAAGTATACAGTAAAATTCGGCTTTCCAAATGCCTATAACACAAGTTCCTACCTTTAGCAATCCTTATAAACAATTACCTATATATCAACTAAACAGTAATGAAAACCTTAATAATCAACCTTCAGTGATCCAATTGCCGTTCTTTCCTATTCCCAGAAATCAACAACAAACTAATTTCTAAATGCACAATCTTATGTCAAACAGCAATGTTCAAGTATATAAACATTACCACCTTGGTCTACCCAATAAGCTATAATAGATTTCCGGAAAGGCGAACATAAGCCCCCAGGAAAATTACCTATATACCAAACAAGACGGTCCCAGTCCAACCAGACTTTACCCCAACCACCCATTCGGTCATTTTATAGTAACCAGCCTATACAACAAGGCCAAATTCCTGTAAAGCACAATATTGATAGCTCAGCCTATCAAACGAATCCTAACCAAGATAATTAGGAAACTATTACAAACAAGCTGACTGAACTAAGTTTAATGGTGATAAAGAATAATACTAGTCAAAAGCAAGAATATAAAAAGAATGGAAACAAAAAATACTATAAAAACAATGGAGATAAGAAGGAAAAGCAGAACTACAAAAAATAAAAATAAGAATTGAGGCGATCCTGGCACCGTCTCTGTCTGTGCAATCTGCTATAAAAGAGGACATTCAGCTCAAGATTGCTGGCATAAAGATAAGAAGAACTAAGAGTCGGAAAACGAGTAAACCCGCCCCGGGTGTCAGAAGTCAAACAGGACCCGAGGGCGTCAACAACTATGAAGACATCTGCAGATGACTCGAAGAAAAATAATACGTCCGCCTCTATAACTAAGAAGATTTTTTTATTAGGGGGCCCAACTTCCACCCCTGCCTCTTAGCATGCTTTGCACAGATTAAGTTGTGCACTTTGGGGGACGTGCAACATGTACATCTTAATACTCAACCTGGGGCAGGCTTGTCCCTAGGGATTGTTGGATTGCCGAGATTCCGGCATTCCAAGAATCCCCTGTGTTCCATCTGACGAGACAGATGGTGTTGCGGGACGGTCTTGGACCAGGCATCCAAGGGTAATCCTGGTCTTGGTTCCTAGTTGGAACTTGTTGCTGGGGGGGGGGGGAGTCCATATCTTCCTATATACCTAATTTTACAAAAAGAACATACAATACATTTAGAGGACACAGACATCATGGGACAACACAACACATAACTTGAGTGGCTTCTTCTTCTTTTCTTCTGGTCTTTTCTCTCCTGCAAAGATATAAGAAAAATAAACAAATCATTAGTAGTCTTCTTCTTCTCCCTTTTTGGCTTGTCTCACTAGTCATCGCAGGAGGGCTTCTTCTTTCTTCTATTTAGTGACTCTGTTGTTTCCTCTAGTTGTTAAATTGTTTCATTTCATTCTTTCATTCATTCTTCACTCACTCATGGGATTGTCTTCTTTTAATGGAGAATAGATGCGGTTTCCGCAGCCACACGCCTTAATATTTTCACTTCACATTCACACGCACTCACGGTATTAATTTCACCTGGTTCCCATCACCACACATTCACTACTCAACAACAACTATACAGCGTCTGTTGCTACGGTTCCAGCAACGCACTGATTTGCTACTGGTTTCCAGCAGCCGCACAAATATTCAAATTTATCAAGTCTTTTACTTTGTGCACATATTGTTTTTATTTGTTTTTGTAAGACGTGTTCTGGTTCGCGGTTGTCTCAATCGCGGACGACGCGGTTGTCGCGTTCGCCACGCACCCGAGGGTTTGGTTGATGCCGGTACCTGAGGCCCCGATCTCCTTCCACAAATCTCTTCCTGTGATAAGATGACACTACCTCCCGGAGGGCTGCCACTAGCTCTGGATTTCGCAGAGCTTCTGCAACTGTACTGTCCCCCAGAAGTGCTCGTTGTTCTTCCACTAATTGGGCTGTTTCTCCGCATCGCAACACCACATGGTCTGGGGGTTGAAACCACACCACAGACGTGGCACAGGTTATCCTCAATGAGTCCAAGATCCCTCAGCCTCTGCCTGTATGGACCATGACCAGTTATTAGATGTAGTAGACCTCCCTCTATTTCCACTTGCATCTTCATCCTCTCAGCCACGTCTGGAAGGATACTATGAGTTCTTCTTGCCTTAGGTATATTATCCCAGAATGTTTGCCACGCACTGGTCACAATCTCTTGTATTTCGCCTCTATTTTCCGCTTGTTGATGTATTATCTGCTGTATCCTGTCTTGCATTTCTTTCTTGAGCCAGTACGCGGCGCCCATTCTTTTAATTTGCAGCTGCATGGGCATGGTAACGGTCGCGATTTGGAGTGCCTCCACCGGAGTGGTTCTGTACGCTCCTGTCAGTCTCAGTAGTACCTGTCTTTGTGCTCTGTTTATGATTGTTTGTTGTTTCACATCATCCATCAGGTGGTTCCAGACGCTGGCGGCATATCCTACTAAGGACCTAATTATGACGTCATGTTACATTCTTATTATTTTCATAGGAACTTTAAATTCGTTGGTTGCTATATTTACAATTTTATGAGAAACGTTTATTGCATTATTTTTTACTGTATTTACGTGGGATCTAAAATTAAGCTTTTCGTCTAAAATTACGCCTAAGTATTTAAATTCCTTTACTCTTTTGATTGTTGTGCCGTTTACTTTTATTATCGGACCTCTGTTGAAGTTCATGTTTCCTTTAAATAGAACATATTTAGTTTTCTCTCCTGATATAGTTAATTTATTATTTTTGCACCATGACGCCATTGTTGTTATTATTCCATTTGCCCTATTTTGGATCTCATTTTTGCTATTTCCTTTGATAACTACCGCCAGGTCATCCGCGTATCCGACGACCCTTTCCACATGTTCCATACTATTTAGCACTTGCAGACATGGCTGAAACATTATATCCCAAATAATTGGGCCTTACTTCATTTCTAACTATCTGACTTTCTTCATTATCCTCATCTATGTTGTCATCTGGGAATAATTTTGTAAATAATATTTCCATTGTTTCCTTCCAGGTTTTTGTATATGATCCGTCTTCTCTTTTTAGCGTGTTAAATACTCCTTTAGTTTTAATTTTGTTAATTACTATTTTGTAGGGCTAACCCCACACATCCATGCTAAGAGTTTCTTCCACAAACTTACTGCAGGTCTTCTTTTTGGTGTTGTAAACTTCTTTTTCATATTGCTGCTTGATTTGCCGATATTTTTCGAGCCTTGTCTGTCGTAGTCAGTGGTCTCCAGCCGCTTTATAACTCTTCCTATTTGCTTTTAGTTGTCATTTTAATTTTATTAGTTTCCTAGTCCAGAAGAGTGTCTTTTTAGCCTCATTTATGTTTGGTGGTGTAGAACTTATAATTGCATTTGATGTTGTATTTTCTAGGTTAGTTGCCAATTCGTCAAGGTTTATTTCATGTTCCATTTGTGGGAGTATTAAATTTCTTTAAAATTTTTCCACATTTAATCTTTTAACGTTATATTTAAATGTATCATCTTCTTCCTGCGTTATTTCGTTATTTCTGCTTAAATCGATTTTAAGGCTGATGACACCATGCTGACTTGAAGTTTCTGAATCCTGTACCCTCCAGTTTCGGATCTATTGATATAAATTGCCTTTTGATGTTGTTACGTCTATATTGCTTTCCGCTCCAGCTCTGCCCTGAAATGTTATTGGCTGATCTGCTATGTTGTGAACTGTTAGGTTATACTGATTTATTATATCTTCATATGTTTCGCCATTTTCATCCGTTCTAGGGCAGTGCCACAGCGGAGATTTGCATTAAAGTCTCCCAACACTAATATATTTTCCCCTAAATTTCCCGCTAATATTTCCTCTAATCTATTTGCAAACACATTCACTGAAATTGAAAATTGGCAGTACATATTTACAAGAGTTATTATTTTACTGTTTAATTGTATTCTTATAACTTGGATCCATCTGCAGGTATTTTGAGTGTCTACTAAAACGTTGATTTTCTTATTAAGAAGATATTTCTTAATAAGAACATATTTCTTATTAACTAAGAAGAAATATACATTTGACTGAAGAAAAAACAACAGCCTAAAGGACCTGCCCCTCAAGAGAAGGATGAAAAGAAGAAGCAAGGTCCTGCCGATGCTGATTCAACAATTACTATTTTTCTAGTCAAAATATACGTACAAAAAGCATATAAAGAGTCAAATATCAAACAAACGAGAATAAATCTTTGATCCAGATACGTGTGAATGAGGAGGTAATACCAACAATAATAGATTCGGCGAGCATTATTTCTATTTAGTCTGAAACTCCCATACCGAATAATAGTATTTTAATGCTCTTTAAAACGAACGTGAGAGGCATAGCTGGTAAATTAGTTCAGATGAACTACATTGCACTCGCTAAATTTAAGATAGGAAACACATTGTATTCACACTATTTCCGAATTATTGAGCAAAATGTTATAAATCCAATAATCAGACAAGATTTGCTAAAACGACTACAAGCAAAATTGGATTTACAGAAAAACATTAATTCTTAATATAGGAAAACAAGGAAGCCTGAGATTCCAACAGCAAGAAATAACAAGTATTATGTTTCACAGGCCTTCATTAACAAGGTGAAAGAACAGAGTTCTGCTGACATATTCATTTCTAAGCATATTACAATCACAGCAAAAAGCTACTTTTTTCTTCTTGTAAAAGTGAATAACTTAGAGGAAAAACAACAGTAAGCTTTTCTTTACATTCGATTATTGCAGTCATTACGTGATAAATATGGACTTCCAGATTTATCATTAAAAATGCCTATAAATGACTGTACTATTCTTGTCATAAATCCAACTGCAAAAATAATACATTTAAAGAAAGGTACCCAGGATGAGGAACTAAAACTGAGGACCTAAAAGATGAGGACCCAGATGACATTTATAAATATCGCACAAAATAAATTGAGCAAAGACTGATGTTGAACAAATTGAACAAAGGTTATATCCATCGCATTCGCATCGATAGGTCGGCCATTTGCCACCGCAAATCACCTCCAGTGTCCCCAGCTCTTCTTGCCCAATTGGATAAACAAGTACAAAAAATTAATTAAAGCAAACATAATTCAAGAAAACGATATAAGTGTTGCTAGTATCGTTTGCGGAGTTGCTCTTCTCCAATGTTGCTAGTAAAAAATCTACCACCACCGAATCCAGAATAGTTCTGAATCTGATTTCTTCCACCTCTTACACCAGATATTTATCTATTATTTTCCAATCAGCAGAGGATATTTTAAATATTCTTCTTGGGAAATCCCTAATATCAATGTTCGACATTTCCGCGAGCTACCATAAAATAAAATTACATCATAGTAGCTAGAAATATGAGTTTTGAGGTACCACTCACTAGGAAAACATATCAATTCAAAAAATGTACAATGTACAACCAACTGTGTTTACAAAAATATTATTTCCCTAAGATGATGGCATACATCGCATATCAAATTAAGATTTGTCCTCTATATGAAGCGCTTAAAAAACAACCTCGTAAGCGACAAGCCGACTTACTCCACCATCCTATTGGGAAAATTAGTGATGAGCTCGCGTTCGATACCTTTGAACCCGTACCCTGTGGAAATTCAAAACTCTATATCCATGTAGGAATCGAGAGCGCCAGCCGTTACATGAAAGCAAGAGTAGTGGAGAACATACTTACTCAAGCTGTAACCAAATTTCTAGAGGACGACTTATTTTTATTCTTTGGTCCTTGAAATTACTCTTATTAGATTTGCACCCAGTGAATACCAGCATGGCAGTCAAATAATTAGCAAAGAGGTATCACGTCGAATTAAAATATAGCCCGACATACACACATGCAAGAATGGGACTTGTGGAGGTCGGTATCAAATCTTTGCAAAATATTCTGAAATTTTATGTCCAGCAAGACATCAGATGTGGCCATTAAAGGTGGCGAAAACAGTATATGCTTATAACACATTTCCACAAACAAATTTAAAGGGGACATCACACTTTCTCCTCTTCGGTTATCACCCGACGCTAGCAGCAGATTGTACATTGAATGTTAGTCCTCTTACCCAAGTGCCAATAGAGGAACTACCCAAAATGCGTGCTGAAGCAGCAGATAATGTTTATAAACATTTTCTAAAATAGAAGAAGTGTTATGACAAAACCCATTCACAGACTGAATTTCTTATTGGAGCACAAGGCAAAGTTTACTTTCCTAATAGACAGAAGGAAGTACCAGACTGCTGGTCGTCTAAATATGAGACTCAACGCAGAATACTTCGAGAATTGAATAATAATTTATATCTCAGAAAATTTCCGGAAGGTTACAGAAAAACGGAGCAAGATATATCCATTGGCCGGATCCAGTTATATTATACTGCAGACTAACAGTAAGTTATATTTAAAAGAACATATAACTTACTATATTTTTCTCATCTCAAGAGGAGACAGAGAAAAAAAGCGAAAACAGGTGTTAAAATCCCATCTTTCATCTTCATTTAGCAAAAAGTATATTCTTGTATGTGGACCATCAACTTTTCATTTTCAACGCTAGTTGGCAATGAGCAAAAAGGACTCAACTTAGGAGTTGGATTAGCGCTAACTAGCGGCATCCCATAGTACTACGTGTAATTCATATTCCAGTTACATGCTGTTACATATATATATACCAAGAATGAAAGAAAAATAGGACAGCGTGAAATAAATAGAAATATAATATTGAATATACTGAAAATGACACCGTTGCCCGTTCTCTTTTTGACAAACTGTATTGTGGCTTGGTCTTTATTTGATAACGTAATTAAATACTCCTCATACAAAACACTTAATTGTGTAAAAAGTTTTTCCTACCCACTGTACAATTCACAGGAAATTTTAACACCACCACCACTTTCTTTCGGCTAAATATATCTACGTTTCGCTCTTTTAAAAAGTTAGCAACATGACGTAAGTATTTTATCCATTTTAGTATGCATGTTGGTACTAAATCTAATGGTAGAAAATAATCAAGCAGAAAAAATGTATAAATCAACATCATTTCTTCTACTGCAGAACGGGCAGTGAACTGCCAGACCAATGACCAAGATGAATGTGTTAGCATTTATACTCCTACTATGCTATTAACTAGTACAAAATGGGAAAACTGAAGTAGTCATCCAGCAATACGGACCCTCATTAAGGAAAATAGAAGCTTTAATCAATTATGAGAACACTAAATGTTTGCAATCCCGTCTTCATATTAACTTCTCAGCGGTCCAATTACAAAACGATACCTGCAACGGATAGGAAAATCTGATAGAAATTATGCATCAAAGAGAGAGTCAATTCATCAACAAGGTATCTCAATGATACCCTGCGATTTAAAACAGGTTGCAATAGACGGAGAAACAGAATGTTATTTTCAATTCTATCTGGTATCGCAAACTTTGCTCTAGGAGGGTACAATTTATACGAAATCCATAATTTAAAGAATGCTGTTAACCAGCTTCAACAACAAAACGAATACTTAAATAATCAGATTTAAAATATAAAACGAAGTCAGTACCAACTAACACATATAGTTGCAAACATAACAGTTTTAGTTGAAAAAGCTATTTCACAAGTACACAGTGAAATCTTGCAATTGTTATGTACCACAGCGACTAATGGACGATTTTTAATTACACTTCAAAACTTCCAAATATTAGAATAACATTTCGACAATATTTTTCAGACCTTATTACAAAATACTGTAAATGACGTCTTAATTAAACCTTCTTTGGCAAAAGAAATAATACAAAATAGCCCACACCTAAGAAATTCATTAGTCTCTGAAGAGATAGGGATTTTTTATCAGAGCTCTTAAAGCTTCCTAGTGGATCCTACACTAACTAATCTAGATATGATAATTGAAGTATCCAATATCAAGCGCTCGTATTATCAAATGTTATATAAAGCATTCAGAGCTCCTGCGAAGCATAGTCGGTAGCGCGCTCGACTTCAGTGCGAGCGGTCCCGAGTTCGATTCCCGGTGGGAGCTCAAAATTTTCGGTGTTGACTCAGCATCGTGAGGACAATTGGGGAGCTGCTGGGAATAAAAGACACTGGCGATCACAGTGAGAGCTTCAGCTCTCCTCTCCCAACCCGTCTGGTCAGCGTAGGAGCAGTAGACCAACTCCTCCCTTTGGGGAGAGAACTCATCCATTAGTGGATTGAATATGGTTGTGATTTATTTGTATAAAGTATTCAATAACGAATTCCTATCCAAAACTACACATCTTAAAATTGTAGTTCCAGATTTTGTCATCAAAACGAATACAACTATCTTCGAAATGGACAGATCATTATGTCGGAGACACCAATTATTTATCCTTTGCAAGATTCAAGACCAAGCAAAGACTAAAAAAACGGAGTTATATATGATATGCTTTATCGTAACTCAACTAAGAATTGTCAGATCAAACCATAACTATCAGCTGAACAGGAATTTTTCTCATGTACTTCAGCTGGTTTACACCTTGCGACTTGAAAGCAAGTTTAAATTCTAGAAGAACATAATCAAATACTCATAAGAAAACCAAAAGATTCTTCAAATTACTATTATTTTACATACCAACAATTTGAAAGACTCATAACCGACAGCTTGAATTTACCAACCATACATATGATTGAACTAAGCATTCGATATTTAAATCTTAGTAAAACTTTTTCATTAAATTTTACAATGAACTTTCAAAATCTACAACAATCATTAAGTAATTTACAAACGTTAATGAGCCATGAGAAAAAGCAGTTACCCAGCAAGTTTTCTGAATTTCATTTACATCCATCAATATCTTGGGCCACGATTATACTAGTCATGATTATTTTTGCATTATTTGTCATAGTAACAATTATTTTGTGTATTACATATTTTCGCTTAAAAAAAACAAAACCTAAAATAAATAATTATCTTTTCCATAATGCCTGCCCTTATCACAACAGCTATTGTCGCCACAATAACCATTCTAGTAATAATTTTATTTGTTTATCTGCTACGTCGAATTTATCGAACTCACACCTTAAACAGTGAAAAGATCATGAACGATACTTAATCGCTTGACACGACAATAAACAACACTATGAAACCAACAACTACACGTTGGACATTGAACCCACATTCTCACCAACAGTATACGAGGAAACTAATCTGAATAGTGATCAGTCAGTAACAACAATCAGTGACTTAGTATACAAATACACGTTATTAGTATTTAACTAAATTACAAGTGCAAGACTATGTATATAAAATTTTTCTACAAAGTGATTTTAAGTGTCTAACTTTGTGAATTAAATATGTTAAGTGCAAAGCACTACAGTGCTAAGTGTCGGTGAATCAGAAAATTGTTCACCAAAACAAGTTATGCTTCGCTATTTTCCGGGGCGGGGGAATGCAATGTTCCGTGTATTACTCACACGTGCACACGTATATATATTTGGGGAGCTGCTGTGAATAAAAGACAGCGGCGATCACAGTGAGAACTTCGGCTCTCCTCTCCCAACCCGTCTGGTCAGCGTGGGAGCACTAGACCAACTCCTCCCTTCGGGGAGAGGCCTCATCCACTAGTGGATGATTTATTATATATATATATAAACAGCAATTCCTCTAGCTTCAGTGGTTAGGAAAATGGGTTTTTCGACTGCCATTTTGAATCCAAGATGGCGACATTTTCAAAATGTATTATTTTCCTAAACAACTCTTGATAATACACAATTATGCCAAATTTCGTATCTCTAGCTCAAACGGTGTGGAAAATGGATTATGAAATCCGCCATTTTGGTTCTAAGATTTTGTCTTTGGAGACATTTTGTAATATTTTCGTAGCCTACTAATGATAATTTACCATCATACTGTATTTCGTTTTTCTATCTTCAGCCATTTAGGCTGAATATTCTAGGGAAATTTAATTTTGGCTGCCTATTTGGATTGAAGATGGCATCTTTGGAGACATTTTGTAATATTTTCCTAACCGACTAGTAATGATATACTGTGATACCAAATTTCTCTATTCTAGCTCTAGCCGTTTAGACTGTGTATTCTATGGAAATTTCGTTTTGGTGGCAATTTTGGATCTAAGATGGCAATTTTTTAAAGATTTCGTAATACTTTCTGAACCTCCTGACGGTGATGTATGTTCATGACAAATTTCGGTTTTCTAGCTTCAACCGTCTAGGCTGTATATTCTTTGAAATTTTACATTTGGCGACCATTTTGAATAAAAGATGGCGACTTTTTCAACATGTTGGAATTGTTGCTTTACCTACTTATCATCTTCCACCTGCATGCCAAATTTCATGTTTATAGATTATTCCGAACACCCTAAACAATATGATGAGTGAGTGAATCAGTGAGTGAATGAGTTAGCCTAAAATAAACAATTTCCGGGTCCACAACTCGAATATGCTTCAAGCTACGAATATGAAGTTTTGCACACCTGCTCATATTTACCGTATCTCCTTAACTTTGAAAGCTCATATTCCAACCTTTAGCATCTTTTTTGTTACGGGGCCTCGAAATCGCCGATTTCGCCCAAACCTCTTGTTCCTGTATAACATGCTTCTGGCAGTGCTGACGTTTTGTGACGCAGAGAACTTGGCTGCATGCACTGCCGTGCATGTTGATAACACATAGTGAACTGAATTTACTCTCTGCGACTTATTTTTTTAACACTTTAGCCCTACATCATTTACATTAAATCTTCTTAAAGTATGAATTGTATATTAAACAGAATAATGAAATTGTTAATACCTATTCATAAGTTTCAGGATAAAGAGTTATTTATGTTTATGGAAAAGCATGCACACTTGCCCAGTTACAAAAGGCTTTGATTGAAAGTAGCCATTAGAAATTAGTAAAATTAAACATAGAAGTCGCTGAAAGATACTTGAATTGGGCTAATATAAAATGAAACAGATCCCTTACTTACATCTTTAATAATAATAACAATTTCATTATTTTCGTGTATGAGATTTAGCTTACAGATTGTGTAGCTCCTAAGATTTATGTTAATTTTACATAAAGAAATTGAAAAAAAAATATCATTTTTTAAAAAAATACACACGACACGAAGAGAGCACATGGTTTTAATTATGAGTTCGAATCCTCCGGTGTTTCCTTCCTAGTAAAGAAAATGTTGTTCTTAAATTAATTTTGATTTTTTTTGGACTTTTTGCTGCGGTTACTACGATGCTCCGTTACAACTATCAAGGTTAATAAATGGCTAGCGCAAGAACACTTACTAATTTAGAGAAACAACTTTAAACAAAATTTAAATTATTAGTTTTTGCAGTAAGGAAATAATGATAAAATAAATAAATCTTTAGTTTTAAGAGATATTGGGATAGTGTTAATCTAACATATGTGTAATGCAATGTTTATTATTTTTTAAGATCACAGTTAGTGTCTTTGTGATTAAGAACCATTATTTAATTCTTGGTCTCCTGATTAACATTGATGTCCTTATGTATCAACTTACTTAGACCAGTAACTGAGAATCAGGATTTATTTTCTTAACTACCAAATTCTGCTGTACATATTCAAACTTTTCATATATATATCATTTATATCTAAAGAAAAAAAAAGATTAACCAAGTTTACCAGGAATATCAGTATTACAGCAATTCTTGACTATTGATAATTCCCAACTTCGTGAATGATAAATGAAAAGTACATTTGTAGAAACTTAAAATATTTTCATTTGAATTCTTCTTCTTTTTTAATCTATGGTTTGTAAGTTCTATTTACGCCCTCTGTTAATGTATTAGATTTGATAGAAATCACATAGCAATAGTATATTTATAGACGAATTAATGCGATAAAAAAAATGAAGCAATGGTTAAATTTGAAACTGAAATAACTGTCATGTGCTAAAAAAAAAAATACAATACGCAGCTCAACTCCTCCAAATCCGACTCGCTCCATTTGACAACAAGGCTTCAGGGTTTGTGGTAATTGAGTTAAACTTGACGAGCTGGGATATAAAGTACATTCTAGGATAATAACGTTTGTTTCAAAACCAATTATAATTCCAATTTGAGATTATTGACGAGTTGCCTAAGTTCTGAAGGATTAAAGTAGATTTTCCCTTCAAATGTAATATGCTCATTTTGCCGGAACAATGAACTTTCTGTTGTTTTGTAGCGTGGCTTTGTTTTCAATAGCTCTTAATGAGCAGTTGCCCTCTAGCGAGTTAGGTTTCAGAAAATATAGACATTGATGGTGGTGAGGAGTTCATATTGTTTCTATAAAAATACACGTATACCTCACTTGAAGCAGTAGATTATTCAATACAAATTAATTGTTTTCCTTCTAGGATTGTAATGGACATTAATGCATAGTTTCATTCTCTTGATTTTGTATAACATTTGATGATCTTCTGTGGTACCATTGTCTTATTAAAGTAGATTATCATAATCATTAGTGCTCTGCCAAAACAACAGATCTTTCAAGGTAAGTTGTCACCTCCATATAACCCAATCTTTATATATATATATATATATATGTCTTACTGAATGGGTCACTCGAGCTGCTGAACGAGGTGCATATGGAAAATTTTAGCGGTTGAGGGCAACATGGACAAGCGTGAGAGCCGGAAGAAATGTGGCCTACAGTAGGGCTTAACAACACAGAAATCTAAAGAATAACACTTGTTCAGTGTGAATAGTAACAGAAATGCAAGTCAGATCTATAGTAGTAGATACATGATAAGATTCGCTGTATGTTAGGAAATATGAACATCACAGCCCCAAAGTGGGTCATGTGAAACATCAATTAGGACTGAAATTTTACCAGATATTCATTGGTGTCAATAATATTGTAGTAATTCTATTGTGAGTTGAGAAAAAATAAGAGTAAAGAGAGACGAATTCATTTATTCAAAATCGTTTAACAGATGATACATCAGTAGAATGCAAACGTAAGAGTTTAAGAATTCTAGTTTCCAGACAACTGTTCTTCGCACACTGACTATATGAAATGCTTGTACCGATGCAAAAGACAAATCATGAGTAGGGGAAAGAAGGCAAGTCACAAAAAACAGAAGACAGCCCAGGTAAGCCAGCGCCACCTACAACGTACTGTACTGTTAACAGGAGTTTAAGTAAAAGAGCTGAATAGCTTATTTCTCCGTTATCAACGAAATAGGCGAGTTAGGAGAGAGGAGAGTGAGTGGGAGTAGTTTAATATGCTCAAGGTAATGAGCTTATGTAAAATAAGTGATACAAATTGGCAGTTTATATTCTACAGCTTCAGTTTTGACTAGTGTCAATGAAATATATGAAATTAGCAAATTTCGTATTTAGTTAGAAATTCTCTGTTTTAGACAGAAAGTTTAAATTGAGCTTTGTTTGTCAACGAAAACTGTTAGCCAATGTTTTCGTTAGCAATGAACCAAAACACAAATAGGTTGTAGTGACTTTTATTGCAATATACCCTCACCACTTTCTTTAATGATGTTAGTTCTCATCATTATTGACAGCAATGAATATCTGGTAAAATTTCAGTCCTAATTGATGTGCCACATGACCCACTTTCTATTTAACATTTTGAATCCAAATTCAAGATGGCGCTGTGATGTTCATATTTCTCAACATGCAGCAAATCTTATCATGTATCTACTATTATAGATCTGACTTGCATTTCTATCACTATTCACACCGAACAAGTGTTATTCCTTAGATTTATGTGTAGGTTAAGCCTAATTTCTTCCGGCTCTCACGTTTCTCCATGTTGCCCTCAGCCGCTAAAATTGTGCATATACAACTATTTTCACACCTTCTTTTATATGTGACTTCTCGTTCAGCAACTCGAGTGACCCACTCGGACAGTTAGCGTTACTCGAGTTGAAATCGTTATCCAACTGAACGGTTAGAGGGGGTTCACTAGGATCAAAGGTTGTTTGAAACACTCAAATTTTAATTGTATTAGCTTCGGCATTAACAATGGCAAATTCCTTAATGATAAAATCTTCACCACTTGTTTGATCGAATGCTAAGAAACGAATAATCGCAGACATGGTGTCGCCTACTCACTACTCAGAAAGGTACGTGTTTACTCAAACTTATATACAGTTGCTGACACATTACTGGGTATTTTCGGTGTAAATTTTGCGATCCTTATCAATCTGGATCAGGGAATCAAATTGTGCATAGACAACACAGGTGATGGATTGCGCCAAACGATCAGTGAAAACAATTTTAATATTAATATGAATATTTAAACATCCCACGTGGTGTCGTCCATTGTACTTGTTGGTGAAAGTATAAATCCATACAGCGTATAGCCATTAGGTTAATCGTGGAACGGTATGTCCTTCATTCTGATGAAATA
This sequence comes from Lepisma saccharinum, assembly GCA_022664845.1. Lineage (NCBI taxonomy): Eukaryota > Metazoa > Arthropoda > Insecta > Zygentoma > Lepismatidae > Lepisma > Lepisma saccharinum. The sequence goes on along the minus strand of JAGDQP010016012.1, from coordinate 5,928 downwards.
TGCCGGTATCGGAAAACAAGGTATGGTAGCTTGGTAGGAACAAATGGTTTTCAGAGTCTGGTGTTAATGCTGTGGCAGGATACGATTTACAACCTACTTGCACCTGCAAATGGTTTAGATTAAAGTGTTGGAATTGGAAGGATTTCTCATTGTGTTGACCATTGAATTCAGTATTTGCGAGGAACCCAATCACAAGACCTTTGGGTACATTTCCCAAAAATATATTAGCGAGAGTGTACGATGATACGTTTTGAAGGATGGTATGAACACTAGTTTCGACACGGGCAAACGACAGTTTAGCCGTATTTTTAGGAATAACTAATTAACTATACGGCTTACGGAACTCATAAGTTTATAGCCGCAGTAACAAACGTTCGTCATTGGATTCTAACCTGGGCAATATCAAGCTAGTTTTCATCACGAACACCTACTTCTCGAAGATCTATTCTAATATTGTTCTCCCAACGACGTCTCGGTCTTCCCAATTTTCTCCTTCCAACCGGCTTTCCAACCAGGATAGAATATAATCTTTGTTTTCCCCCATCCGAGCTACATGGCCTGCCCACCTTAGTCGTCGCGATTTCATTATTTTTACAAGATCTGGTGAATCGTACAGTCCTTAACAGTTCTTCTTAATGCAGTCTCCACCTCTCTCCAGTCATTTCGCCCATTTTCGGTCCGTATATCTTTCTCAAAACCTTATTTTCAAACACACGTAATTTATATTTATCTCCAACTTTGGGTGGTACTCCATCTTTCGCAACCGTAAAAATTACCGGAGGAATAACTGTTCTGTATATTTTCAATTTCAATTTCGTTGTTATTAATCGCGATGTTAGAAGTTTTTGGACTAAATAGAAATATGCGTTCCCCGATACTAAGCTACTTTTTATTTCTTCCGGGACCTCATTACGCTCCCAAGTATTTAAATTTATTTACCTTCTCTATGACCTCATCCCTAACTCTTATGCTTTTACTTTATTCATTTACTGTGTTTCGGCTTGTTATCATGTATTTTGTTTTATCTATGTTTACCTATCTCATCGCACGCTTCTACTAGGACATCAGTGTTGCTTTGTAGTGCATCTATATCGTCCCCTATTAAATCTACATCATCCGCGTATACGAACAATTGAAACAAACTATTCAATGATAGTCCCTTTTTGTCCGCTTTAATTTTTAAAATAGCATATTCTAACGCAAAGTTAAACAGTAGTGGTGACAAGGCATCGCCTTGTTTCAATCCGTTGCGAAACTTGAAACAATCTGACATAATATTACCTATCCGTGCTCTGCTTATGGGGTCGCTAAGACTAGTTGAACCAATTTTTTCGGAATTACAAATCGTATCAGGATACTGTACAACTTTTGCCTTTTGATAGAATCATAAGCTTTCTTAAAATCAATGAATAGCTAGTGAACAGTCCCACTATATTCCCATTTCTTCTCCAAAATTGGTCTCAAGGCGAAAATCTGGTCCAACGTGGATCTATTTTCTCTAAATAGATCACATTGGTGATCTCCAATTATTTCATCAACGTATACACTTAGGCGTGTTAACAGAATATTACTTAATACCTTTTAACAGGTTGGAAGTAACGAGATTCCTCGGTAATTATTACAGTCCGATTTATCGCCTTTTTTGTAAATCGGGATTATTATTGAGGTTGTCCATTCCTTTGGGATCTCCTCGTTTCTCCATATAGCCTTTATCAATTTATGTAGTGTCTTGCGTAGTGCCGTTCCTCCTGCTTTAATTAATTCGGCTTTAATATTGTCTGTTCCTGGTGATTTGAAAACTTTCAATTTCTTTACCGACATCTCGATCTCACTAGGTTCGGGAAACCACGGTTCTGCCGTATGGATTTCAAATTCCTCTGTTTTCCCCCTTTGTGTACATTAAGAAGTTTGTCGAAATAACTTTTCCACACATCGACAATTTTAGTCGGATCCGCCTGCAGATCTCCACGTTCATTTCTAATCATTCCTAACCTCGGCTGGTAACCTTTTCTTAACGAGTCTACCTCTTTGTATAGATATCGTCTGTTATTTGTCTTGCCGTTTTCCTCTATCTTCTGAATCTTCTGCGTCGGATATTCTCGCTTTTTGTTCCTGTACTTGCGTGCGGTGTATGTGATGATTTAAAACATTGTTGGAGTGCGTTTGAGCATTTTTGTATACGTATGTGTACTTGCATTTGAAGTTAGTGTAATGTAAAAACTATCTTCGTTACCTCGGATATCATGCTAATTGTTTGCGTTTAAAGTGTAGTGTGATGCTTGACGTTCCAAATTGGAATGGCATCTTTTTCCCACGTTCATCTTTTATGTCTACATGTAGTGTATCGAAATATCTATTTCCACTTTGACGTAGTGTGGTCGATTAGACGTATACGATAGGATTTGCCCGTTCTGGTACGCGTGCACACTAATTTTGAGAAGTACCTTACCAATATTCAGTTGCATCTTGACTATACGTTAATCTCGGAGGGGATATTATAATCGAAATTACGTGGAACTGGTACGGCAATGGTTACAATAATTGAACCTTTGCGACGCCTATGTGGAAAATAGTTAATTTTATGATTGTCCACGTATGGATCCCTACTAAACTCAAGGTTTTGTAATCCTGGTGTCATCCCAATGACAATGCCGTTTTGGATATCTCTATGCTTAATGAATATTCGATTTCCTGTATAATCATAATGCAACATACGATGATCATCGATGGCATCTTCAAAGTCCACATCCGATATGCGTGGATCATCACCGACATGGTCAGCTTCATGTTCATCAGAGGTACCTAGTTGGGCTTCTGGTTGTTTATTCATTACAGTTACCTTAAATAACCCTGCAAGTGCAACCCGTAGGTGTTCGTTTTCATCCTCCTTTTGCTTCCTTAAATGAATATTCGCGCTTCGGTGCCCTTAGAATTTTTGGAATACTTTCCAGCAATGTAGGTACGGAATCATAGTACACAGATTAAATTTTAATATTATATTGTGTTTTCTTTTTTCCTTCCGTTTGAATAATGATTTCCTCCTCTTGAGGAAGAATATGAAAACTCCACGGAATACATAAACTGGTAAGGCCTATCATCCAATCACCGGTTAAATGCACAGATTGTACGAGTTTCGTTGTATATGATGTTGTGGTATTATTATTAAATACGTGTGCACTTGCATTTTACGGTAAGGTAACATAAAAATCATGGTGCTGATTGATGACGTCATGCTGCTGACTGAATGGATTTGTCTCCTGGCCCAATCATACTTGACGGATAGCCTAACCATTTTACATAGACCCACTCCTTTCTGCGTTTCATCACATTTTCAATGAGGTATGTTGTTTGTTTTCCTATTCCTACAAGCACCTTTTGGAGTTCCTGTTTGTAAAACCTTCCTTTGATGGAATCACCGTTCCAGTCTTTGATTTTATGTTACCGGCGTACTTTTAATGCAATTATCTGCAATAAAGATTTCACGCGACAACTTGGGTAAATATTCTTTTTCCAGTTTATGTTTATATTTACTCACAAGTACATAATCCCCCGAATGTAACTTACATATTGGTTTTCGTTTTTGATTGTACCATAGAGCATGTGCCACGCCTGATTCAAATTGGAGTCGTTTACATCACTAGGTTTAATTTTAATTGTGGAATGTGAAGTGTGATTGTGACTATGAAGGAGATCGTTTCCCAATAGAGAAAAGAGGGTTGGCCATCCGCTGGGCCGACGACGATCAGAGTCGAGCCGCACTCGGTTTCCGATCGTCAGGCCGACAACCCCAGAGCCAGCAAAAGCCTTCCAGAAAAACGCTTCTTTTGACCCGCCCATTTCCCGCTCAAACCCCGCCCATTTCCTGTCAGTCACAGTCAGGCACCAGTCGTTTGCCGCCGTCGGCACAGCTAAGACTGCCCATCGTCAGGGAATTATTTTTCCTGCCCATGGGTGGTCGACCCAACAGTTACTGAGCGTCGGCCATCCGGTGGCCCAACCACAGGGACATGTGTGTCCCCGCCGAAGGACGGTAGGTGCATATAATAATTTCCCCGCTGATGGTCCTCATAGGACTATAATAATTTTTTCCCTCCGACGGGCCTCAGGTGGGGAAAATATGCTCTCGCCTCTGGCCCATAGATGGGAAAATCAAGTTTCCCATAAATGGGCAGAAGGTGGGAAAACAAAATTTCCCGTCTACGGACCACAAGCGCCAACACAAACGTCACCGCAGATGGGCCATAGAAGGGAATACATATTTCCCAACAAGTGGTCGGAGGTGGGAACTATCCAACTATTCCAACTATCCTACATTTTGTCCATGATTGTACAACTCCAACATTGTCTGTTTCGTAAACATATTTTTGAACAATTAGAATTGACGGCAGTGAAACATAACAAAAGAGATATGTGTCAAGTATAGACAATCCGAACAAAAACACCAGAGGTGCAAAAAGTGGAGCCAAGTTCTTTAGCCCTAAAAAGGTGTGAAATGGGAGACGGATGAGCCAAGTTCCTTGGTGACAGCATGTAACAGGAACAAAGGAACTTGGCGCGAGCTGGCAACAGCCTTAAGGTTGGTGGCGGTGGACGTAGTGGGTTTTAGGATCCCCACCACCCTTATAGCTTGAGGATCATGAACCTTGCCACTTTTTGCACCTCTGGTGTTTTTGTTCGGATTTCACAGCTTTTTGTAGGTGTATAATATATATACTCGCTCTCTCGGCCTCGTTTAGGTCCTCGCCCCCCGTAGCTGGCTGCGGCCTTAACTTCGAGTTTTTGGGTACTTACGCCCCTTTATCGTAACCACTCTCCAGGACACTGTGCTTCCATGTTGCAGATTTTTTCCCATACCCACCACCCGTGGGAATGAAATATTTATTGAAACATAGGGAAGCTTTGCCATATTTATTGTAACCTACTTGTGATGATACAGCAAATTTGCTTCCTGCTGGCGGCCCTAAAATCCACCACCACCAACCCTAAGGCTCGAACATCACCTGATGTTTTTCTCGGATTTCACAGCTTTTTATACGTATATATATATATATACTAGGTTCGCCTCGCTGGGTGTGCTGCCCCAGAATTCCGTGTGCGCCCCAACTTCAAATTTTTAGGGTTACGCCCCCTTTATTGTGATCAGACTTTCTGGGGACAGCGCCCCATGCTGTGCAGACCTTTTCCCATATCGCCTCGGGGGCTGCACGCTCATAGCGGTGGTTTGATCCATTTATTGAAACATTTTCGTGATGGTACACCTTCATACCAAATTTCGTTTCTCTAGCTTCAGTGGTTTGGAAAATGGTATTTGGGCGGCTATGTTGAATTAAAGAAAGCGATTTTTAAAAAGTTTTCTTACATTGCCGTTACCTACTTGTGATGGTACACCTTCATACCAAATTTCGTTTCTATAGCTCGAATGGTGTGGAAAAAGTTTTTGTGCGGCCATTTTGATCCAAGTTAACAACTTTTTCAAAAATGTAAATTATTCCTAAACTACTCTTGTTAATACACCTTTATGCCAAATTTCGTATCTCTAGTTCAAACGGTCTGGAAAATGGATTATGAAGTCAGCCATTTTGGATTCAAAATGATGTCTTTGCAGATATTTTGTAATCTACTAGTGATGATATACCGTCATACTTCGAAATTTCATATTTCAATTTTTAACATCTTTTTTCTTACAGAACCTCAAAATCGCTGATTTCGCAATAAACTCTTGTTCCTGTATAGCATGCTGACGTTTTGTGACACGCGGAACTCGGCTGCATGCACTGCCGTACGTGTTGATACTCCCCTCGATTCGCTCGCGTCGCTGCGCCAAGAATCCCACGGCAGGCCGCGCATCGAACTTGAGGAGTTTGGAGGAACTGCGTCTTTTTATCACAACCAGAATCTGCAGTGCACTGCGCCACATGATGCAGATAT